>JAXIVJ010002655.1:0-7500 GCA_036785665.1 Chirona hameri | reverse complement strand
GTGTGTACCGCCGCCCCGTCCCGCCCCTACGCCGTTCCTGAGGAGCGCACCATCGAGCGGCCCCTCGTCCGCATCCTGGAGGAGTCCAGCGAGCACCGCGGCCAGGACGGCTTCGCCTTCCGCTTCCTCTCGGAGGACAACATCCAGCGCCAGGAGGAGAACGTCGACGGCACCGTGTTCGGCAGCTACAGCTACATCTCTCCCGAGGGCACAGAGGTCAGCGTGCGCTACGTGGCCGACGCGCTGGGCTTCCGTGCCGAGAGCGACGCGCTGCCGACGCCGGTGCCGACCGAGTACCCGACGCCCGTAGTGCCGGTGACCGAGACCGAGGTCAGGGCCGAGCAGAGCTACGCCGCTCCCGGGTTCGAGGTCAGGGCCGAGCAGAGCTACGCCGCCCCCGAGGCCGAGGTCAGGGCCGCACCGCCTGTAAAGTATGAGCGTGTCATCGTCGGCTACAAGCCTCGTTACCAGTAGATATTTGTATTTCCTGATGTTTTTATTACATCATACAGCGCTGTCAGATTACGGAAACGATACGCAGGATATGCTCGTCTATGATGTTATTTTGTCCAGCGCATTGCTTTTAAGGAGAAACTCTCGAGAAACATATGTCATGTGCATGGTTGAATTATCTGCTGATACTTATTTATGATCATCTTGTATACATGAGTAAATTGTTCACAAATAAAGTATGCCTCAAGTGTACGGACATTTCATTCTTATTAAAGCAAAATAAAAATGTCACGTAATTATTTATGTTATGCTAGGAAAAATATGCGTTACGGTGTTACAAGACGCACCCTCAAATTCTAAACTTTTATGTTCGTTTAGTTGGTCTCTAAGTCTGACGGGACGGGTTCATGAACTTTACACTTTATGGATCACCGGTCTTGGGGAATATCAGTAACTACCTAGACAACGATGCCTAATCAACGGGCTCTTGCTGAAAGACAGTGCTTTCCCATCTACAGCCTCCAAGAAAATGATTAGGGAAGAATGGCGTTACTTGGCCGTTTAAAAAAAAATATATATATTTGTAGATCATGGTCACATTTGATCACTTACACAATGCTAATAGGTGTCAAATGTATTTGTTATTCCGGCATATTAAGCAGAAAACGATAGTACAGTTCGTTTTAGTTGCATTTACACATGTGTACAGGTCACTCAACCGGCCAAGTCACCCCGGGGACTTGGCCAGGGAGGTGGGGTCACTTGGCCGGGAGTTGGGATGGAGTAGGTAATCCCCACTGCGGGCGAGTCAGCTTCAACGACGAAGGACGTGAGCAGACCAGTGTATGGTCGCCCCCACAGGAGAGCATTTTGTGAACACCGTCTTGCAGTGCGGCTGCCTGAGACGGTGTCGTCGTTTTTCCGTCACCGAATAGACCCGACGTGGATGCCGGTCTCGGCAGACACAACATTCAGGAAGGTGCCATTCCGCACCCGCTCCACCGCAGCCAGCAGTTGGTCACGCGTGTACGCGGCGCGATTGCCGCGCTTGACTAAAGGCAGATTCAGGGGAGCAACGGTCCCATGCCTCCCCCCAGACTGTTCATGGGGGCCAAACTATGTTTTGTCCCCCCCCCCCCAAGGCGTGAAGTCCCCCTGGTCTTTTCGCTGACGGCTGACGGCCTGCTACTCCCCCCTTTGGAAATACGCCACTGCACTGGTTTACCTCCCCCCTCCCCACCCCCAAAAAATCACGGATTGATCCGCCCTTGCCCTTGACGTAGGTGCGCATGAGATATCTGTGCACATAGTAAGTGCGATTAGTATAATATTTTTTTTACCAAACCTGGACAACTAGGACGCTCAGGCAATTCACCCCGAGCGCACCGGCGAAGTCGCCCCGGAACAGTTTTTGAAAAATAAAAGCAGTCTGCACACTCGCCGAAGTTATCGCTAACACTAGCAAATCGGTTACATAATTGCTTGAATTGCTACCTACATCGCACCATATTGTCGGAATTCGGATGTGACCCAAACACTAGACACTATACAAAGATTCGTACGGAAGCAAAAGTTGCGTTTTTGGGTGAAAATTCCCGTTCCTTCAGTTTTGAAGAAAACCGTGGGAGAAGACATATAGTTGTTTTTGGCTCCGGTTACTCCCTATTCCGAGAGATAGTAACAGGTTAAAATGCATTAATTCAGGGTTGACAGAGAGCGTAAACATGTGGGCGGCCAAGTCGCTCAGGTGGCCAAGTGACCCTGTTCCCCCCTATGCTGCACCGCAATATTCTGTGATTTGTGGCGCAGTCTACCACTTGTGTTGATGTATCATCTAGCACCAAGATGCAGTCTCCAGGTGTGTTATTACGAGCGCTCGCTCGTCTTTCCGTGGTATATGGGGAGAATCTGAATATGAGCGGCCCGGCCCGGCCCGGCCCGGCCCGACCCGTGGCGATGCTTTTAAGAAGCTCATATCTCCTTTGGGGTGCCTTTGCACGTGTGCACGTGCACACCCCTATTTTATATCTCAGGAACGGCAGAGCAGATTGTGTTCAAATTTGGTGTGTGGTTAGGGACCCCTCCGCCGCCGCCGCCTACCCACAAGTCATGGATAGGGTGCCTCTGCACGTGCGCACCTTTTTTGTATCTCAGAAACTACTTGCCCTATGGATTTGAAATTCACCATACATTTCCTGCGCGCTCGCTCGTTCATCGCCGACTACGGTGCCTTACTGATTTACCTATTCATTGTCATCCCTGGAAAAAAGTAGACTGTACCGCAAGAAACTGTGCTTTCCGGCACAGTAAATCATTACGAGCGAGCGCGAAACGCTCGCTCGTCCTTCCATGGTGTATGGGAAAAATCTGATTATGAGCGGCCAGGCCTGACACGGCCCGTGGCCACGCTTTTGAGAAGCGCATATCTCTGCAACCGCACGTCCGATTGACTAGCGGACTTCTTTGCTGAGCAGCCCCATTTAACGTACTCTGTTTGATACCAGTGCCGCCTCATGTGAGTGACTACCACTACGCGTGGCGCGTGCCGCGTGAAGGGTGTTGAAAAGTATTTTATCTCAATAACTCCGCAACGGCTGGGCAGATTATGTTCAAATTTGGTGTGTGGTTAGGGCCCCTCAGCCGCCACTTTCACACAACTCAGGGGTGGGGTGACTCTGTACGTGCGCACGTGCACACCCCTATTCTATATCTCAGGAACGGCTGAGCCGATTGTGTTCAAATTTGGTGTGTGATTAGGAACCTCTCAACCGCCAGTTTCCCACAAGTCAGGGGTTGGTTGTTCTGCACATGCGCACGTGCACACCCTTATTCTGTATATCAGGAACGGCTGAGCCGATTTTGTTCAAATTTGGTGTGTGGTTAGGGACCCCTCAGCCGCCACTTTCCCACAAGTTAGTAGCGAGGTGCCCCTGCACGTGCGTACGTGCACACTCCTATTATATAGCTCAGGAACGGCTGATCCGATTGTGTTCAAATTTGGTGTGTGGTTAGGGACCCCTCAGCCGCCACTTTCCCACAAGTTAGTAGCGAGGTGCCCCTGCACGTGCGTACGTGCACACTCCTATTATATAGCTCAGGAACGGCTGATCCGATTGTGTTCAAATTTGGTGTGTGGTTAGGGACCCCTAAGCCGCCGCTTTCCCACAAGTCAGGGATGGGTGCATCTGCACGTGCGCACATGCGCACCCCTATTCTATATCGCAGAAATGGCTGAGCCGATTGTGTTCAAATTTTGTGCCTGGTTAGGGACCTCTCCGCCGCCACTTTCCCAAAAGTCAGGGGTGGGGTGCTTCTGCAAGTGTACACGTGCACACCTTTTTTGTATCTCAGAAACTGTCTGCCCGATGGAGTTGAAATTCACCTTACATTTTCTTCGCGTTCGCTCGTTCATCGTCAACTTCGGTGTCTTACTGGTTGTAGGTACAATGAATGCATTTTATGAGGGTATTCTAAAACAATGTGCAGTAATATTTCCGTACAGGTAGACACACGGAAGTCAGGATTCTCCAACAGATTTGCACCACCGGACGTTCTTCGATTAAACCAAACCAAGTTTCCTAGGTATAGATAACTGACATCATGCATTGGATGATCAGATGAACCGAGCTTTCGGATATAATGCCATGCCTTTTCATCGCCAGTTGAGAACGTGCCAGAACTCATAAATGACTTCAAATGGAGAAGCCCGGCCTTGTAGTAATAAGTATATGTTTTAAAAAATAGAAGAATATTTAACAAGCATACTAACGGATTTAGGAGCAAGCTACTGTCAGTTTTAAATTAGTAGCCATACAAGTTTCTGATTAACCTCGAGTGTTCAATCTAAGTAACTCACCATTCATTTCTTCAATATTTCAAGCTTGTCGTCGGCGTGTGGTGTCAAAATGCCTTTAGAAATAGGCGAGGATTTTCAGGCTAACATTTAATTTAAAGTAAAATTAATAGAATGTTCTACTGTAAAACATTGTTTTGCATTGCATGTCTCCAATGAAGTGGAATTCAGATCGCAATGCTCTTGTATCACCTTTCACAGTCCGTTAGAGATGCGTGATCTTCATCCCAATAGGTGACATAACCTACATGCCGAGGATGAGTATACTGATAGATGGTCATGAGGAAACCCGGTCCTGTCCATCTCAATGCGGTCTGTTGAGTAATGAGCTTATGTCCGGAAAACGGGAGCATCTGCCGGTCCGTGGGGACACCGGGTGACCCTGTCCACTCGGACCTGGCAGTTCCTCATCACCGGTATATAACGAGAGCATCTCCCTGGTCAGGATATCAGTTCAGCTGAGCATAGATACAGAGGCAGAGAACATACCTGGTCAATCCCAACACACAACATGAAGCTGGTAAGCTAAGCAGTATCATCATCCTCTGCTTGTAGGCTAGCGCATTTAACAGCTCTTTATTGTTTCGGGGCATAAAATAATATCGCAAGTTCTGACATCGAAAATATGAGTTGACCCTTATGATGAAAAAGCATGACTTTTTTTAATGCCAATTTTGGTCATGGAAAATATTTAATGAATAATTAAAAATTTGTTCAGATCATAATATAGCTATTGCACCCTGTCTAGGTGGGTTATATTGTAATTGACAACTGTGCGCGATGTATCACACTTGTGCGCTTATGCTTTCCACAGTTGGTGTTTGTCGTCGCCCTGGCTGTGTGTACCGCCGCCCCGTCCCGCTCCTACGCCGCTCCTGAGGAGCGCACCATCAAGCGGCCCCTCGTCCGCATCCTGGAGGAGTCCAGCGAGCACCGTGGCCAGGACGGCTTCGCCTTCCGCTTCCTCACGGAGGACAACATCCAGCGCCAGGAGGAGAGCGTCGACGGCACCGTGTTCGGCAGCTACAGCTACATCTCTCCCGAGGGCACAGAGGTCAGCGTGCGCTACGTGGCCGACGCGCTGGGCTTCCGTGCCGAGAGCGACGCGCTGCCGACGCCGGTACCGACCGAGTACGCGACGCCCGAGGTGCCGGTGACCGACTTCGAAGTCAGGGCCGAGCAGAGCTACGTCGCCCCCGAGGCCGAGGTCAGGGCCGAGCAGAGCTACGCCGCCCCCGAGGCCGAGGTCAGAGCCGAGCAGAGCTACGCCGCCCCCGAGGCCGAGGTCAGAGCCGAGCAGAGCTACGCCGCCCCCGAGGCCGAGGTCAGGGCCGAGCAGAGCTACGCCGCCCCCGAGGCCGAGGTCAGGGCCGCACCGCCTGTAAAGTATGAGCGTGTCATCGTCGGCTACAAGCCTCGTTACCAGTAGATATTTGTATTTCCTGATGTTTGTATTACATCATACAGCGCTGTCAGATTACGGAAACGATACGCAGGATATGCTTGTGTATGATGTTATTTTGTGCAGCTCCTTGCTTTTAATGAGAAACTCTCCAGCAACATATGTTATGTGCATGTTTGAATGTTCTGCTGATGCTAATTTATGATCATCTTGTATACATGAGTAAATTGTTCAAAAATATATTGTGCCTCAAGTGTACGAACATCTCACTCTCATTAAAACAAAATGAAATGGCAAGTAATTATTTATGTTATGCTAAGAAAAGGTTGCGTTATGGTGCACCAAGACGCACCCTTAAATTATAAACTTTTATGTTCGTTCAGTTGGCCTCTAAGTCTGACGGGACGAATTCATGAGCTTTACACTTTATGCATCACTGGTCTTGGGGAGTATCAGTAGCTACCTAGCAAACGATGTCTCATCAACGGGCGTTTGCTGAAAGACAGTGCTTTCCCATCTACCGCCTCCTAGAAAATAAGTATGCTGTACCGCAATCTTCCGTGATGTGCGGCGCAGTATACCACTTGTTTGGATGCATCTAGGACCAAGATGCAGTCTCCAGTTGCGTTATTTACATATTCATTGTCATCCCTGGAATAAAGGTAGACTGTAACGCAAGAACCTGTGTTTTCCGGCACAGTACATCATTGTATACGAAGTACCTAGCATCAAGTTTCAGTCCCCAGTCCACCTATATCTCGGTATGTAAAACGAGTGAATGGAAGGCCTTATTTGAATCTAAGAAGTCATGTTTTGAAACTTATTTTAAGCTAAAAAAAAAAGAATAATTACCCGACGTTTCGCGTTTATTGCTTAGTGAATGGGCAAAATACAGGATAGATATGATTTCGGCGACATAATACATGTATCAAAAAGTCATCCAAAATTATTACACAAGATTACAGAAACATCTTCCATCATGAAGCATCTCATATACTTCCAATCGATTGTTAGCGTTTCTTCTTAAGTTTCAGTAACGCTAAGAAGAAAGACTTAAGAAGAAACGCTAGCAATCGATTGGAAGTATATGAGATGCTTCATGATGGAAAATGTTTCTGTAAACTTGTGTAATAATTTTGGATGACTTTTTGATACATGTATTATGTCGCCGAAATCATATCTATCCTGTATTTTGCCCATTCACTAAGCAATAAACGTGAAGCGTCGGGTAATTATTCTTTTTTTTTAGCTTAACCCGCGCGGCGCTGGGGTCTCCATCCGAACGTGCGGTGCTGGGGGGGTAAATTTTACCCCCCTCGTATCTTCCGAACCAATAACCGCAGCGAGACGCGCAAGGCGGCGATCGAAATCTCTTAGTGAGAAGAATCTAACGCATGCCCGAAATTGTTAACATAAGGTCACATGTCAGGTCATGGTCAGGTCAAGTGTAAAAATTTAAGTATTTGGGTTTTTGAGCTATAATTTCCATCCAAAGCCTTGTATTGCAACTATTATCTCACAAAGTGCTCCCAAATGTATAATGCATCTCCCGCATAAGTAAAAGTGAAATTTTAAGCAAAGGTTAAGGTCAAGGTCAGGTCACAAGAGGTCACAGGTCTACGAAAGCCATGCGACACATGTTGTATGAGTTATTTTACACGTATAATTCGATAGAAGCAGCCATTTGTACAGCCTGACACCATATAAAGGCCCTCAGGTCAAGGTCAGGTCACAATAAGGTCAAAATTTGAAATTGATTAATATAAATAAACATTGCATGTTTCTAAACTAG
>JAXIVJ010002654.1:0-105743 GCA_036785665.1 Chirona hameri | reverse complement strand
AGTCAACGTGGGGATAAGGCACACTACAAAAGCAAATAATACTGTCACGTGTTAACTGTTACTGTCACGTGTTCGCCGGCAGAAAGCAAATAATACTGTCACGTGTTAACTGTTACTGTCACGTGTTCGCCGGCAGAACCAAGTTGCCGCGGAAGGAAACATTAAACAAACGCTTGCCAGTCCCGCAAAACAACACTAGGTATCACCAAACTCGACTACCGCGTCGGCGGATTTCTTTTGCGACAGGTCACGTAGCTGTTGTGTTTGACTGCTGTGGCAGGTGTTAGCACTGCGTTCCATCACGGCCGCCCCGCTGCCTCGCTCAGCGCCCCGCGTGATCCGTGCTCAGCGGTCGGCACTCGGGTGGCGGCGGTGGAGTATGCCAAGGCCCTCGGACGTGCCCCGCGATCCGTGCTCAGTGGTCGGGTGGCGGCGGTGGCTGACGTGCGCCCAGGGCCCTCCCTCGGACGAGTCGCAAGGTCACCTGGGTGGCGCATAAACAGGCATACTCTGCGGTGCCTGGCCGTCCGCAGAGCGGCGCAGCGTGCGCGGGCGGGCCGCAGGCACACTTTGTGTGTGTGTGTCTGTGTGTGTGTGAGTTTGTGTGGGGCTATTGAGTGCGGTGGTGGGCTGTCCGGATAAGGGGTTTAGTACGTGGAGAGTGACGACAGGCAGGAGCGGTCCATTCGAAGCACGCGGACGCTCGGAAGAGTCTGGTAGCATAATTGTGAGTTACACCTGCACCCAGAGGCCAGAACTGAAATTCAGTAACATAATCAGTTATAATCGATGCCTGCGTCCACAAAACTTTAAAAGTATACTCTGTATATGATTTCAATTAAATAATATTCGATCTCCAACTGCATTAAGGTTCGGTATAAATACCACATATAAAGACCATATATAATAAGGACCATCGCTGTTCGTTTATATAAGAAGGCAGCGCTAACACGTCTTTATACGTTTCCATCCACCACAGGTAACGTGTAAGTCTGTAGCGCCCATGGGTATGAGTGAGTTACACTGCTATGACCAGTCATGTGCATCTGCCAGGTGCTGGCCAGTGGCCGTACGTGACGTTTGCCAGCCACAGTACGTGCCATCGCGGCAGTGTGCCCGGTGGTACCGCGGCGGTGTGCACCATCATTGTGACGTCGCTCGAAAACGGCACAAACGGCGTCGTTCATTAGGACTGATCGCAAATACAGGCCACCGGCGTGTGAAGACTGATAACATGCCGTAATAACAACAGGATTAAGAATACTAATATAAGACTTGGCCGTGATAGTTTGCTTGCACCCCCCCCCCCCCCCCCTGCTCGGGGGATAGTCAACGGCGGCCAACGCGCCACCGACAAGCCCAAGGCTATAGAACAACAAGCCCAAGGCTAAAGAGACAAGCCCGCCCTGGTGTCTGGCAGAGTTGTTGTAAGGATCGCGGAGCGCACGTGCCTACCGCTGCTTGAACATGACAAAACAATGTACTCAGTACTGGTTGCAGTACAGGTTGCAGTACCTATATAGGCAGAGGCGGAACTTTTTGTTTTTCGTTGGGGTTGTAATTGAGTCGGCGCCCGGGGGAGGGTAGTGAAAGCGACTAAAAAAAACGAACATGTGCAAAATTGAAAATAGTTAAACACGATAGAATTAACATAGGTTTTATTATCTGTTTGATTTTCACAAACAGTTTACAGATGACTGAGTGAAATGCGAGCTATACATGAACTATCCCAGCTATCCAACATCCAATTATCAATCCGTTGCTGATTGGCTACGGAAAGATCGCTCTACATTCTGCACGTATACACCATACAGTAACTGGATGTCCGGATCAACAGCAACGAAATGAGAGAAAGAATCGCGCGCAAGACAATCTGCAGCTCACTTAACATCGAAGCATCAGTGCCAGCTTCACATGGAGAGTAAATCAACAATCATCAACAGATATACTTGGCTACATGCAGGCCACTATACATATAGTATTTCTAAGTAACTTTGGGATGTGTTGTATTATTGGATTTGAAATGCTATTTTATGGCAAACGTGACTAGCATTTTAAAGTTTCTCCTTTGCTGTGCTCATATTTATGAATTGTTTTGTTACACCACCAAAAGCCAGTCGCCCCTTTCCCATAAGTCAGGGGTGGGGTAACTCTGCACGTGCGCACCTTTTTTTGTATCGCAGAAGCTACTTGCTCGATCGAGTTGAAATTCGCCATATATTTCCTTCGCGCTCGCTCGTTCATCGCCAACTACGGCGCCTTACTGGTATGTAAATGGCGTGAGGTCAAATGCAACGTCTATCATCCCTACTGTATCATTAGACTTGCCAACAAATAATTTAAACAATGTCAAGCCAAGGAGCGCATAACAATCACATTTTAGCATATTTGACCTCATTTGACCTTGGAGATATTAACCTAGGGTCATAGCATTTTCACAAAACAGAGTTCCTACACAGAACCTCTCCACCCTACAATTTCGTTATTGTATTTCTTATCGGGGGCCTTTATCTGCCCCCCTCCATTGCGTGTAATTTTTCAGAGGCCCCTCCAGGGGGCGTGTTAATAAAACCCTATACCTCTATACAGTTCTACCTTGCATCTCCACGTTCCAAAAGAACATAGTAATGCACGTTCCGTACACACCTCCTGCTCTTGACATGGATCAAATTACTGATTGTCAATCAAACCGGGAATCACCCTCCCGTAAAGGCGGGATAACACCAGGACGTCATATGAGTCATTATGAAAGCACATGAATACATCGGTGATTACGTGCGAGCGCTTCGAGCTCGCTCGTTCCTTCCGTGAAGTAGGGAAAATCGGAATATGAGCGACCGGATCCGGGCCGTGGCGACGCTTTTCAGAAGCTCATATCTCTGTAACCGCACATCCGATTGACAAGCAAGCTTCCTTAGCTGAGTAGCCTCATCCACCCCTATATCCCTGTTTGGGACCAGTGCCGACTCACGTGGGTAACTATCACTGGCGCGTGGCGCGTGCCGCTGTGAGGGGTGTTGAATGTGCTTTCTCGCAAAAACTCCGCAACGGCTGGGCCGATTGTGTGCAAATTTGGTGTGTGATTACTGGTTAGGGACCCGTCAGCCGCCGCCTTCCCACAAGTCAGGGGTGGGGTGCCTCTGCATGTGCGCACGTGCACAACCTCTATACTATATCTCAGGAAACGGCTGAGCTGATTGTGTTCAAATTTGGAGTGTGGTTAGGGACCAGGGGTGGAGTGCCTCTGCACGTGCGCAAGTGCGCACCCCTTTTTTGTATCTCAGTAAACTACTTCCCGATCGAGTTGAAATTTGGTGGTGGTGTCAGGCAACTGTACTACGAAAGCAGCACTCTTATGCGTGCGCATAACCAGCCTCAACCATACATTTCCTTCGCGCTCGCCTGTTTCATCGCCAACTACGGCGCCTTACTGGTTTATTATTGTTATTGAAAAATATGTTGGCGAATTTGCGTACCGTTCGCAGTATTGATTTACTTACGGATTTACTGGCAATGTTGGGGTTGTAATGTTCATAATTGGGGTTGCAATTTTTGAGGATTGCAGTTGTAGCTACAACCCCGAAAGTATATAAAGTTCCACCCATGTATATAGGTGCAGATTGCGATGTATGTCTGTGCTTGACTGCAATCCAATTCAGGCTGCACCGCGCTTTTTGCAGTGTACCCGTCGTGACATGATTATAGTGCACTGCGTGATTTTTTTTCTCCGGATGCGTTGCAACTCTAATCTATACATTAAATACCAACAGGCAACAAACTATAAACATCGCCATCACTCTTAGCAAAACATGCAATTTCAGTAAATCTCTAATGGTCCTTTATTTTGGTCAACGACGTTCCAACATGATAGCAACGTTCAAGTCGGCGACATTAAATAAAATTAGGCAATGTGCAAATAATACTACTACATTTGGCAGGGCGCAGAGCGGAGCGGTCGTCTTCCACGGGCTCCGGCGTTTGACTTAAGATATATTGTATATATGTTTTCTTTTCTTTTTTCAAGCATATTGTGTCTTGTCGATTCAGTAATTTCGGGTATATCATCTGAGTGCATTTTGGACGAAAAGAAACTGAGACGCTGGCAAAGAAATCTTCCCTTCTTTCTCAATGTATGGATCCCTCAAGAGAAAATCATATGCGTCATTTGTGTCGTGCTGTTGAAGCAAAACTGCGGCGTTCTCCGCATAGAAAACTATTTGACAAAACGTGACGTTGTGAGACGCCGTCTCTCAGTTCAAGGAACTTCTGAAGCATTGCAGGCCTCCAATATAGAAAAAGTCAACATTTAGAGAGAAAAGTAAAAGCGAAGTGGAAATTATACGAAAAACAACGTACAAACCGTCTAAATGTCACAAAATAGAGCTTAAGAAGATGTTATAACAGCAAAATGTGAGATGCAAGAATTTATGTTTCTTTTCGTCATGTCCGCCAGTCCCCGTGAGTTCTTGTGAATGCCAAGTGACGCAAGCAGAACTGAAGAAAGACAGCAAGTTGCGTGTTTGCATGGATTGTTGCCCCTTTATTCCTTTGTGTATTATCTACTAATTTCGTTTCTACTAGTATTGCGCATCGCGGACGCGCATCGCGACGCTGCAAGTATTTCGCATCAGTAAATCGCAAATGTTGTGTTTTCAAGTCGCATTTTGTCGGTATGCTGCTTTTATTGTCTCTGAACTTACGTTTACGGCTTTCGCATGCCCTCACAAAGTGCTGACGAGTCCTCGTCACTCTCAATCAGGCTGCCAGATGCTGTAAAATGCGTCACAAAGCCCTGCACCGCGTGCAGCTGTGTTAAGCACGGCCGACGCTGCACCAGCTGCCGCTTCGGTGAGCGCTGCTCAAACCTGAGGGATCCCGTCAACCCATCGGACACACCTGACTTAGCCGATTACGTAGCGGACCTCAAGCGCGGCGGTCGGGTGCTTCCTCGAATACCAAGAGCTGCACGAATCGCTGTCGCGGGTGCCCTTGGCCGCAACGCGTCACGACAGTGGTATCCGGATGTGACGCCGGAGGCCTGGAAATCCCTCCCTGGGCTTCGCCTCCGCTGTTCTCCGAGTGGCCCGGAATCGCGCAGAGACAAGTCTCACAGAAAGTCCTTGCTTCGGAAATCCGTCACAACATCGCCACTCTCGAGGATAACGGTGACATCACAAATATCGAGCCTCCAAGCGTGTCACTGCTCGCTGCACCACCGATGGTGCCGCGAGGGACGTTTCTCGACGAGTGTCATCCAAGCTGGCTGACGGTGGTGTGTGCGGGGCACCACGAGTCCTCACGTCCGATGACTCCTTCGCGAGTCCCTCCAACCAAGTGGTTGCGCGCATCAGCGACAAGCATCCCGAGCCGCTTCAAAACTTGCGCGATTTCCACCCGCCAGCAGAAGACGCAGCAGACGCTCATCGATCGCGACCGAAGTCCGACGTCCTGCGCGCCATCACCTCCTTCCCGCCCAGCTCGAGCGCCGGCCTGGACGGCGTCCAGCCAGCTCACCTGCGCTCGCTGGTGGCCACGATCTGTGTCAGAGGCTGGGGCGCGCCTGCTAACCGCACTGACTGGTCTGACGAACATCGCCCTCAGCGGACAGATACCAGACTTCGCGGTCCAAGCTTTCTACGGCCGCGTCTCTGATAGCGCTGCACAAAAAAAAGGAGGTGGCCTGCGCCCATCGCCATTGGCAGCGTTTTCCGACGCGTTGCGGCCAAAGTCGCCGTTGCCAGCGTATCATCTCGCATTGGAGCGGAGCCTGCGGCCCGCACAGATCGGAGTCGCCACGCGCAACGGATGTGAGGCCGCCGTCCATGCAGTCCGAGCGTACGTCACTGACGCAGCCAATTCCCCCCAGCCCACAATCATCATCAAGCTTGACGTCAGTAACGCTTTCAACTCTGTGCGGCGCGACAACATGCTCGAGACCGCTCGTGCTCAGCTTACCCTCCATACTACCCGCTGGTATGGCAGGCGTACTGTAGAGCCCTCTCCGCTGTACATCGGCGACTCGAAGATCTGGTCCCGTATAGGAATACAGCAAGGGGACCCTCTCAGCTCGCTGCTGTTCTCTTCTGGCCATTGACGACGTCTCGACTGAGACTAACACTTGAGATCAAACGTCTGGTACCTCGATGATGCCACTGTTGGCGGACCTCTCGAGCAACATCCAGCGCATCAAGAACCAACTGATGGAGAGGGGCTGGAGATCAATAGCAACAAGTGTCAGGCTATCCTGCTGGATCTGACGCGCCTTCTTGGCGGTCCGACGCCTTAAGCACGCTGCAGACGCTGCTTCCCGGACGTTCGGGAGGTTCCAGGTTGACAACATGCAGCTGCTGGGTACGCCAATCTGTGGATGCCCAAGTGAGAGCGCAGCTGCTGAGTGGCGCTCAGATGGTGAGCAAGCTCGTGAGCCGCTTGCAGGGACTCGAAGAAGCACATCAGGCCTTTTTCCTCCTAAAAAAAATATGTTTCTGCACCGCGGCTGCTGTAACCTGCTCCGCAGCGCCCCCAGCACACCGCACACCCAGCAGTTTATCTCCAGAATAGACGAGGACAGTTCGGTCGTGGTGCCACCAAACATCACCAACGTGGCACTGCATGGTAACTCCTGGCGACAAGCGACTCTGTCGGTGAGCCTCGGTGGTCTCGGGATCCGGATGGTATCCGATCTAGCTCTTCCGCCTATCTGGCCTCACATAAGATCCTCTGCCTCTCTGGCCACAGCCGTCAACCCCGCATACAGCAGAAAGCTTCCGCCAGCTTTGGATACCTCTCCTGCAACAGTGGCGGGGAAGAACACCGGCATCGAACCTCCTGAGGAGTTGCAGCAGAGTCAGCAGCGCGCCATGGGACCGCGTTGCAGCAAACCGTCGTGGCCAGCCGGCTGCTCGACGCTAGCTCCGACGGACACCGACAGGGCCCCCGGCCTCCACGCGGCAGCACAGCCGCACTCCGGCGCATGGCTAAACGTGCTGCCGGCCGCCAGCCTCGGCACGCTGCTGGACCGCGAAACCTTGCACACGGCGTCGCCCTGCGAAGTCGGCGCTACAGTATGCGCGCTGCACCGCTGCCGCTGCGGAGCCACCACTTGATACGCGGGGCATGCACGCGCTGTCCTGCCAGCTGAGCGCCGGCCGGCTGCTCGCCACGGCACGCCACGCTAAACGACACCATCAAACGCGCACTCCACAGCGCTGGCATGCCATCCATACTCGAGCCGGCAGGACTGGACCGGGGGGAGGACGGGCAAGACGGCCAGATGGCATGACCACCCTTCCCCGTTCGCCGAGGGGAAATGCCTTATCTGGGATAGGACCTGTGTTGACACCCTACGCCGGCTACATCATCCACAAGTCAGCTACCAGGCAGGAGCCGCCGCCCAAAACCGCTGAAAACCGCAAACAGCGCCGATACGCGGAACTTGAACGACGTTTCAAGTTTCCAGCCCATCGCCGTCGAAACGTGCGGTTCGCTTGGTCAATCAACACTTCCTTGCTTAAGGAACTTGGCCGGCGAATTCGCACGCGAGGACTGGCGACAAGCGCGAAGTGGTAATACATTTTACAGCGGGTGTCCCTGGCGGTGGTGCGCGGTAACGCCATTTCGCTCCTCATGGGGTCGGCGGCCACCGTAGCTCCTGGGGCTAGCACAGACGGAGGCTGCCCGCCCGAGCTGGTCACCACTCCCACTCGCCCGCGCACAGCGAGCTCGCCACCGCAGCAGCGGTCACCGCAGCAGCCGTCACCCGCAGCAGCCGTCACCGCAGCAGCCGCCACCTGCAGCAGCCGCATCCACAGCAACCACCACCGCAGCAGCCGTCACCGCAGCAGCAGCATCGCCATCGCAGCGCCGCACCGCAGCGGCCGCCACCGCAGCGGCCCGCCCTCCGCAGCAGCCGCCACAACAGCAGCCGCCACCGCAGCAGCCGCCACCGCAGCAGCCACCACCCGCAGCAGCCGCCTCCGCAACAGCCGCCACAACAGCAGCCGCCACCGCAGCAGCCGCCAATCGCAGCAGCCGCCCACCGCAGCGGCCGTCACCGCAGCAGCCGTCACCGCAGCAGCCGTCACCGCAGCAGCCAGTCCACCACAGCAGCCACCACCATCGCAGCAGCCGCCATCGCAGGCAGCCGCCATCGCAAGCAGCCGCCACCGCAGCGGCCGCCATCGCAGCGGCCGCCACCGCAGCGGGCCACCACCGCAGCGGCCGCCACCCGCAGCAAGCCGCCATTGCAGCAGCCGCCATCGCAGCAGCCGCCACCGCAGCAACCCACCATCGCAAGCAGCCGCCATCGCAGCAGCCGCCATCGCAGCAGCCGCCACCGCAGCAACCGACATCGCAGCAACCGCCACCGCAGCAGCCGCCTCCCGCAGCAGCCCGCCACCGCAGCAGCCACCATCGCAGCGAGCGCAGCCGCAGCAACAGCAGCGATCCACCGATGTACAGTCGAGTCGAGCCTGTGCCACTGGTCTGAAGAACCTCGGCAACACCTGCTATATGAAACGCTGTGTTACAGGTTCTGGTGCACACAGAGGGAACTTGTGAACTACTTCGTCAGCGGGCTTTTCCGTGATGATCTGAATAGAAGCTCTCGGAGAAACCGCGGCAGCGTCGCCGAGGAGGTTGCACAACTGCTCGCCGTCGTATGGTCGCAGAAGTTCAGCTTCATCTCTCCACACCGGTTCCGGGCCGTGGTAAGTGCGCGTCATGGTGGACTATGGTGGCATGCGCATGCAGGACGCGCACGAGTTCAGTATCCTGCTGTTTGGACTGGCTTCACGATGACCTGAATGTGGCGGCGTTGACGGTGCCGGCTTATGTGCCGCCCGCTGACGACCTGCCTGATTTCGAGGCGGCTGATTGCGTCTGGAGACAGTTTCGGCGCGCCAACGACTCGATCGTTTCACGGTTGATCCACGGCCTGCAGAAATCTTACACTGATCTGCGCAGCCTGTGGCTTCGAGTCGGCCACATTCGAGTCATTTACGCTGCTGTCACTGTCGGTGGTGCCAGCAGAGATGGGTCGCAGTAGCCTGCACAACTGCTTGGAGCAGTACGTTCGTGGCGACCTCATAAGCGACTGGACCTGTCCCCAGTGCCCCTGTCGCCATGACGTTTACGAGAAGCTTGACCTCTGGCGACTTCCATCAGTCCCGTCATCCTGCACCTGAAGCGCTTCAGCTTCGCGGACGACACCGCGCGCAAGATGTATACGCAACGTTTCCTTCCCCATGAACGGCCTCGACCTGGTGGTCAGCTGGCCGATCGGACCACACCCCGACCCCGACAGTGTACGATCTGTACGGTGTGGTGGAGCACCACGGCACTGTCAGCGCTCTGGCCCACTACTCTGCCTTCTGCTTTAGCTAGCCGACGGCCAGCTGGCTCCTCTTCAACGACACGGCCGTGAAGGAGACCACGACGGGCCTAAGTGAAGAATGTCCTCGGCATATATACTCTGTTACGCCGCCAAGAAGGGTGCGATGTGAATGCGACGCAATGGGGCGATGTGATGTGACGCGAGGGGGCGATGTGATGTGACGCGGACGTCGTTTGAGCCGTCATATGCTCTCAGTATTGATTGGTTGGATTCAGGGGCGGATACAGGGGGGCGGCGGGCGGGGCGGCGCGCCGCCCCCCCGGCCGCCCCCCCCCCCCCGAGGGCGCCTCTACGCGGAGCGCCGACGGAGCCTATATACGCGAAGCGGCGATGCATGATCAAAAACTCATGGAAATTCCCAAAACCTCTAAGAACCTCTAATTTTTCTGAAAAACTCTATAATCCTCCGAAAATCTTCATAAAACCTCTAGATTAACTCTAGAATCTTACGTCGAAAGTCTTCAGATTTGACGTAAAACCTCTAATTGGAAGCGCTGTCGTACAGCGTCCTGGAAAAAAGGCGCCAGAAGAGGGCGCACCAGGCACCCGGGTTAGGTAAGGTATATTTTGTTATGCTATTTTTTTAGACATGGTGCGCCTCTTCTAGCGCCCTTGACAGATTTTGCAAATCTGGCGCAGTTCAGTCTTTTCTAGCGGCGAGAATACCCGCCGAAGCGCGGCGCCGCACCTTCCAATGTTTGCTGCAATGTTTGCTGAAGTCCTGTAAGAAGGTAGAGTCATCCGGCGATTTGAGCGACATCCGGCGATTTGCCTCGTGTCAAAGCCTCGTGTGTTGTGACGAGTTATCGCACTAGATTGTGCCAAAAAGAGTAAATAAACCATGAACGGTAATCTTCATAGAGAGAGAGAGAGAGAGAGAGAGAGAGATGAGAGGAGAGAGAGAAAGAGATGACGAGAGAGAGAGAGAGAGAGAGAGAGAGAGAGAGCGCGAGAGCGAGAGCGAGAGCGAGAGCGAGAGCGAGAGCGAGAGCGAGAGCGAGGGCGAGGCGAGGCGAGGCGAGGGCGACGAGGCGAGAGCGAGAGAGAGCGAGAGAGCTGAGAGGAGCGAGAGAGCGAGAGAGAGGAGAGAGAGAGAGAGCGAGAGAGCGAGAGAGCGAGAGAGCGAAGAGAGCGAGAGAGCGAGTAGAGCGAGAGAGCGAGAGAGCGAGAGGTAGCGATGAGAGCGAGAGAGCGAGAGAGCGAGAGAGCGAGAGAGCGAGAGAGCGAGAGAGCGAGAGAGCGAGAGAGCGAAGAGAAGAGCGAGAGAGCGAAGAGCGAGAGAGCAGAGAGCTGAGAGAGCGAGAGAGCGAGAGAGCGAGAAGAGCGAGAGCGAAGAGAGCGAGAGAGGCGAGAGAGCGAAGAGAGCGAAGAGAGCAGAGAGAGCGAGAGAGCGAGGAGAGCGAGAGAGCGAGTAGAGCGAGAGAGCGAGAGAGCGAGGAGAGCGAGAAGAGCGAGAGAGCGATAGGAGAGCGAGAGAGCGAAGAGAGCGAGAGAGAGCGAGAGAGCGAGAGCGAGAGCGAGCGAGAGCGATGAGAGCGAGAGGAGCGAGAGAGGAGCGAGAGAGCGAGGAAAGAGCGAGAGAGCGAAGAGAGCGAGAGAGCGAGAGAGCGGAGGAGAGCGAGAGAGCGAGAGAGCGAAGAGAGCGAAGAGAGCGAACGAGAGAGGCGAGAGAGCGAGGAGAGCGAGAGAGCGAGAGAGCGAGAGAGCGAGAGAGCGAGAGAGCGAGAGAGCGAGAGAGCGATTCGAGAGAGCGAGGAGCGAGAGAGCGAGAGAGCGAGAGAGCGAAGAGAGAGAGCGGAGAGGAGCGAGAGAGCGAAGAGAGAGAGAAGGAGAGGAGAGAGAGAGAGAGAAAGAGAGAGAGAGAGAGAGAGAGAGATAGAGATAGAGAGAGAGATGAGAGAGAGAGAGAGAGAGAGAGAGAGAGAGAGAGAAGATAGAGAGAGAGAGTGAAGAGAGAGAGAGAAGAGAGAGAGAGGAGAGAGGAGAGAGGAGGAGAGAGAGAGAGAGAGAGAGAGAGAGAGAGGAGAGAGAGAGAGAGAGGAGAGAGAGAGAAGAGAGAGAAGAGAGAGAGAGAGAGAGAGAGAGAGAGAGGAGAGTGAGAGAGAGAGGATGAGAGAGAGAGAGAGAGAGAGAAGAGAGAGAGAGCGAGAGAGGTGAGAGAGAGATAGGAGAAGGCGAGAGAGAGAGAGCGAGAGAGGACCGAGAGAGGAGAGCGAGAGAAGAGAGGAGCGAGAGAGAGAGCGAGAGATCGAGAGAGCGGAGAGAGAAGGAGAGCTGAGAGAGAGAGCGAGAGAGAGCGAGCGAAGAGAGAGAGAGCGAGAGTGAGAGCGAGGAGAGAGCGAGGAGAGAGCGAGCGAGAGAGAGAGCGAGAGAGCGAGCGAGAGAGAGCGAGAGAGAGCGAGCGAGAGAGAGCGAGAGAGAGCGAGAGAGAGCGAGAAGCGAGAGAGAGCGAGAGGAGAGAGCGAGAGAGTGCGAAGAATGAGCGAGAGAGCGAGGAGCGAAGAGAGCGAGAGAGAGGAGAGCGAGAGAGATGAGCGAGAGGAGAGAGCGAGAGAGAGCGAGAGAGAGCGAGAGAGAGCGAGAGAGAGCGAGAGAGAGCGAGAGAGGAGCGAGAGAGAGGCATGAGAGAGCGAGAGAGGAGAGCGAGAGAGAGCGAGAGAGAGCGAGAGAGAGCGAGAGAGAGCGAGAGAGAGCGAGAGAGAGCGAGAGAGACTGGAGAGCGAGAGAGCGAGAGAGCGAGAGAGCGAGAGAGCGAAAATGGTTATACATAGGGTGCATGTTTGAAGAAATGCGCCCCAATTTCCCAAGAAAAAATGCGCCCCTGTTCCCCTGGAAAAAATGCGCCCCTCTACCCTGCCGCCGCCCCCCCCCCCCCCCCTTTGAAAAAAAAATCCTGGATCCGCCCCTGGTTGGATTGCATAATGTACTAAGATGTATCTATAAAAATGATTTGAAATAAAAAAATGCTGCAGCATATACTTAAATAAAATTACACTGTTTGATGAACATATTTCTCTCGCATTATCGTCCGGTGGTACCATGCATAGTGCCTACAAAGTTCCTACAAAGTACCTACAAAGTTCGAATCGTTCGTTATGCTTCGTAAACAAATCGTAATGGACGGGCCCGGGACGACATAGACCCAATCGAGCGTCTATTCAACATCAGGAGATAATTCCGGTTGCAGTTGAGAGGCTTCCTATGCTCTGCTTCGAACAGGGGGACAAAAATATCTGCTATCGTCCATTTTAAAGGGACTGTCCCACTTTCCCAAAAGTTATCAAATGTACGCCGCTTGCGGTTGCAAATATGAAGTGATTGCTGCCCGAACACGATTATGACATTTGTGTTCATCGTAAACAGTGGCTCAATTTCATAAAAAAAAGTTAAGTTTAATATGTTGGCTGATGACGTCATATTGAGCTCGAGAGAGCTACACTAGAATCCTTTACGCTGCCAAAAGTAGGGGCACAATTAATTCGAGACAAATTCACTTTGAAATACAAAACAAAAACCAACCTACCAAACCATTGAAACGTAGCAAATATCTCCAAGGTTCACCTTAAAAACAAGTCGACTATCATCACCATTTGGTAAAGAGAGGTGGACGTCATCGGCTTTAAGCCCCAATTCAAATACACGTGGGGTTTATTCGTTACAATTGTCAAGGACCAACCTCGAATTTCTTTTCGATTAGACCTATGTGGTTGTTTTAACTGCTACCCTACTTAATTGCAATGCAAATCCAACAACATGGCTATCTCAATTCAAAACTAATGTTAAGGTAGGGAGTGTCCCCTTTAAGTCCGCTCGGTGATAAACCCCATTGGTCCCTACAGTGGAGAGTCATCGCGGCGCAGTTGGCGAACCACAACCATTACAAGTTAACCCACGTGCATTATGTCCAGATTTAGAATGTGGTCATCAAGGGCAAGATAATCGGACCTCAGTTACTCAGCAGTGATATACACAGCGCTGGTCGAAATTTCACATTCTTTAACTTTGCTAAATATTGACAGGATGATGGTAATTCACGACCAGTGGCGTACCCAGGATTCACTCCAGGAGGGGGGGCAAATTTTGATCAGGGGCATAAGGTACCCCCCCCCACCCCCCACACCAAAAAAAACTCACCAGATTTGGCCCACTATATTTTTAGAGGGGCATATTAACCATGTTTTCCCCCCAAAAAAATCATTAATTTTTCGACCAAAGGGGGGCACGTACGGACCTTCAGGGAGGGGGAAATTGTCCCCCCCCCCCACCCTTGGGTACGCCTATGCTCACAACGACCGGGAGAACATCTTCACCTCAACGTTTGTTTTTTCTCAGACTGTCCACTATCAGCGTGCGAGCAAACTTGCAGTGCGGGCGACAGTAGCACATGTGTACACATACCGCCGTCCCCAGCAAACCGATCGGTCTCCGGGCCACGTGCCTCCTCGGAGCTGTCTCGTGCGATAACTATGTTTGTCCATGCCATCCTCAGGTCCGTGGAGGCCAGCCGATCGCCTATCTGGCGGCACCACCGCGCGATACAGGATGGGAGAACGGCGCCTTTCTCCGCCGGGCCGGCCGACAGTCTGGCCTTCAGACACCACCGAGTCACACACCTCAGTCCCCCGCGCACGCCGCCGCTGGAGATGAAGACCCACCGTCCCGCAGGAGGGAGAAGCAGCCGCTGTGTCACTGCGACGCGCACTGCTCGTGTCTCGAGGGCGGGGGTGCAGCCGGCCGGACGCGCCCCCAGTGTGAGGGTCAAAGTCGTGGAGCCCGCGCCAAGACGGTGGTGATGGCGGTCGGCATGGTGGCGCTGGTGGGTCTGGTGGCGGTGTCATGGCGGCCATGTATCACTATGGCATCCTCTGAGGCTCGCCCTGCACTGATACGGCGTACGTTTTGAGGTCCGGTCTGGACGGATACTGCCCTCCAATGTCTCCCCTGCACCGGTACGATGACACCTGAGGCTTGCTCTGCACGGGCAGATCGCCATCTGAGCTTAGCGCTGGACGGCCCACTGGCGCCACTGGACGATGGGACGTCCTCTCGGACTGCCGAGACGGCCTGAGTGAGCTGCGTGGTCCGTGAGGGGGAGGATACGGCCTGAGTGAGCTGCGTGGCCCGTGAGGAGGATATGAGGGCACGTTCGGCGCCGGACGGCTACTGGTGCCCTCTGAAAGGCAGTGGCACCCTCTACCTGATCAGACGCCCTGACTGCCGAGACGGTCTGAGTGAGCTGCGTGGCCCGTGAGTGGGAGGATATGAGGGCACGTTCGGCGCCAGACGGCAGCGGTGCCCTCTGAAAGGCAGTGACACCCTCTACCTGAGCAAACGCCCTGACTGCCGGACGGTCCTGAGTGAACGGCTGTGGCCCGTGAGGGGAGAGGATATGAGGCACGTTCGGCGCCAGACGGCAGCGGTGCCCTCTGAAAGGCAGTGACACCCTCTACCTGATCAGACATCCCTGACTGTCGAGACGGCCTGAGTGAACGGTGTGGCCCGTGAGGGGAGGATATGAGGGCACGTTCGGCGCCAGACGCAGCGGTGCCCTCTGATGGGCAGTGGACACCCTCTAACTGGTCAGGACTCCTTGACTGTCGAGACGGCCTGACGTGAACGGCGTGGCCCTGTGAGGGGAGGATGTGAGGGCACGTTCGGGCGGCGGACGGCTACGGTGCCCTCTGAAAGGCAGTGGACACCCTCTACCTGATCAGACGCCTTTTGACTGCTGAGACTCGGTCTGCGTGAACGGCGTGGCCTTATGAAGAGGTTCAGCGGAGGATATGAGGGGGGCACGTTCAGTAACATAGCGGTCTGTGTCCGTAGGCAGAACTCGGGATGATGTGCTGATGTGCGGATATTGTGACGGCAGCTGACGTGCTGTGCCAGCAGGGTTTTTGGTCAGTGCGGTGCATCACTACATCAGTGCGGCGTGAGTATGGACAATCAAGAGCCTTCCCGCCAACCTTCTGGCCGGCCCATGTTGGACCGCTGACATGGAGGGCACCGGTGCCGACACTGGTGACATGGGATGGCACCGGTACGACACCGGTGTATACCGTACCGTACCAGTCTCCACCCACAATGGGAAATGTATTCGTCAACTACCGAGGAGTCAATGACCGAACCCGATCCTGACCTTGCTTTAGCCAGGGCGTAGCCGAGCTTTAGGAATGTGACCAGACTGTGAAGTGTGAAGAGGCGTGTTGTCAACGCGAGTAGCAGCAAGCGAACCAACGCGAGTAGCTCGATGTGAGCCAACGCGAGTAGCTCGATGTGAGCCAACGCGAGCCACTTGATGCGAGCCAACTGCGAGTCACAGCATGTGATCACGCTATACACGTACCGGGACCACTGGCGGATCTAGGGTTCGAGAATAGGGGGAGGGGGGGCCTAAAATTTCGCTCCGCTTTATCAAACGAAAAGTGTTGTTGACCGGGGGGGGGGGGTGGAGTCGGGTCGTCAGCACGAAAGTCTTTGAGCGGGGGGGGGGGGGGGGTCGGGTCCTCAAAGCAAAAGTCATTGACCGGAGGGGATTTTTCTTCTTCCTAATTATCATTTCTTACAGCCAATGCAGGAATACGGGGTGGGCGGGGGACATCCTTGTATTGAATGCCCGCCATGTTCCTGTGGGGGGCATTTTCTCCTAATTCCCCCCCCCCCCACAACCCCCCCACCCAGTCCCACCCACCCTCTGGATCCGCCAGTGGTAAAACCAGACAAACCAAATTTTACCTCTTCTGTCGCTTTATAAAAAAAAAATGTAGCTGAGTTCATGCAGTCTGATCTTGACCTAGTTGGAAATGCTAAAAATTGTGAGACCTCTACTCATAGCACCCATACAATGCACGGGATAGTACCTAAGCATGGTGCAAAATGGGCGTCAGATTTAAAATTGGTACCTGAAATTACTTGAGTCTGGATATTACCCGAGGTCAAAGTAAGCCATCCAAAGCTATAGTAATTTCAAATGACCTTGGACAATGAAAAATATTAACTTTACCTACACATTCACGAAGTGTGGATTTTATTTGGCTAACATATTTACAGGGAAAAGAAAAACAACGATAACCCAAGTCCCAGTCACAATTCCTCAAATACTGTCGAAATTCGTTCCACGTACGCTATTCAGCGCTATAAACTTTGGCGCCAACGCGCCGTTTATTAACTTAAGTTGGTTGTAGGAATCGCTCCAGATCGAAAATAGCGCCAGACGCGCCACGAATATTTGGAAATGTCGAATACAAAGTCAAGACCCATCATACTTAGGGACAGTGGCGTACCGAGTATCAGGTCATGCAGGTCATGACCTGGTCCTTTGGACCCGAGGCGCCCATGCAAAGCTGGCGCCCCTCCGATCAGTCACGTCGCCCCTCTGGCCAGTGACAGCGCCTCTGGCCAGTGACGGCGCCCCTGGCCAGTGAGGGCGTCCTCTGCCATAGACGGCGCCTCTCCGGCCCGTGACAGCGCCCCTCCCGTCAGTGACGGCGCCCCATCCGGCCAGTGAAGGTGCCCCTTCCGACCAGTGACGGCGCCCCTCCTGCCAGTGACCACGCCGCTCCGGCTAGTGACGGCGCCCCTCCGGCGAGTAACGCCGCCCCTCCGACTAGTGACTGTCCCTCTTCGGCGAGTGACGGCACCCCTCCGGCCAGTGACTCTCCTTCCGCCCACTGCAAAATTTCGCCAATATTGGTGGTGCCCATGTCGATCGGGTGGCGCCCCTCAATGTAATGACCTGGTCCTTTGTGAATTTCTGCGTACGCCACTGCTTAGGGGAGCCATAAGTCAGTCAACACTCAAGATATTGCTTTGACATTTGGTTTGGGCATCGTCTTACTTGGTTCTCCAATATATATGTTCCGGATTTTTCATATGATTTGGTATTGTATATGATTTTATGAAGACAAAAAAAAATGGGGACAAAAATCCACAAAATCACAATTTCCAAACATATTGAAAAACCGGAATATATATTGGAGAACGAAGTATAGACAATACCCAAACCGAATTTTAAAGCAATATCTTTAGTTCTGGTCGAGTTATGGTTACTTAAAGGGAAATAATGACCTTTTCCCACAAAAATGGAGTTAGCACTTGAAATCCTTTCCTACCGATAAGCGTTCCACACTTTTAACGACCGGCACTTGCAAGTTACTTTTCGGTTTCCATCAAACTCCGGACATTTCCTATATTGTTTTTTTTTACGCAATGGTGTGGAAAATATGTTTTGCGTTCTGCTTGTTGTGATTATATGCCCACCCATCCTTTATAATTAACAAGCAATACAAAAACTGGCAATTCAATTGGAAGCTCATCGATGCACGACGACGGCGACCTATTCAGTGTCGGCGATTTGTTTCGAAGTGCCCATTCAACAACGTTGAACAGATTGATGCAAAAGCGTGATTGATACAAATGTGTTGCTTTCCAATAGTGGAGGGAAAATACCGATCATTAATTTTCCCAAACTTCCAACTTTGAATTGGGGAATCATTGTATTTAATTCTTAAATTTAGATCACATTCATTTTAATACCATAACGGTATCCAAAGAAATTGTTGCTAACAAAATCAAAAGGTCATTATTTCCCCTTTAAAGGGAGATAATCACCTTTTGATTTTTGTTAGCAACACTTTCTTTGGCTACCGTTATGGTATTAAAATGATGGTATCTAAATTTAAGAATTAAATACAATTATTCCCTAATTCAAAGTTGGAAGTTTGGAAAATTTATGATCGGTATTTTCCCTACACTATTGGAAAGCGCAACATCTGGCGCTTTTGTGTCAATCTGTTCAACGTTGTTGAATGGGCACTTATAAACAATTCGCCGACACTAAATAGGTTGCCATGGGGGGCCAACCTAAACTGCCGATTTCAATGCACTTTTTTAAAATGATTGTTGATTGTTCATAAAAGTTTGGCACATATTCGCAAAAGATAGAATGCAGGAAACATATTGCATACCTTCATGATAAATAGCAATGCGTAGGGAGGCTAATTTACTGAATTCGTTGCCGAGTGCTTGCTGATTATAAGCGTGGAGCGCTTATCAACTATGAATTGAAATATTTCGCGGTAGGAATTGTTATATGCAAAATGTGATGAATTTACAATATATTTGGTCTCGTCTATCGATTTCAGGTGCTAACTCCATTTTTGTGGAAAAGGTCATTATCTCCCTTTAAAGGAAATAGTTCACCTTGGAAAATGTTTACCCAACACGATTTGATTATATTTTTTAATACAATTTATTTTTATATTGTCAAAAATGGCCTTATATCGCGCCGATTCAGGACAGAAGGCCGTAAATTTGTATTGTTTATCAAAACTATATGCATACTCTCTGAGTCAGAGTCCTGACGTCACGCGAATGTAAACAATTGGTTCAGCCAATCAGATTCGAAAGTAGTCGCATAAAGATAGACTCGCATTGGAGATGTGCCAACCGGCGGCCGGCGATCGCTTGCTAGCACCAGCTGCAAGCTGATTGGCTGATGGTATAGCCTCTGCCCGGTCTAGAACCAGTACAACATTATTTCGCCAGCACCGCATTCCTTCGCCAAAACTCAAATATATTCGGCTGGAGAGTCTTTTCAGTCAAGAAAACTTGCAGATAGGGGTTTCCCAACACGGGCTACAAAACTGCTATCTCAGTTTAAAACTAATGTTGAAGGTGAACTATTTCCTTTAAGTATGATGGGTCTGGATTTTGTATTCGACATTTCCAAATAAGCACGCGCCACTTTCCCTCCTGCTACCAAAATGCTACAAAATGGAGGAAACACGAACGAGAAAAAAAAATACGACTTTTTTATCGCAAGAAGTTATTTTTCGCAGTCAGTATCCATTTTTCATCGCCAGTTTCAGCGGATTTGGGGGCTAATTTGTATTGCTGCCCCCGTCGAGCGTGGGATGGAGGGGGGGGGGCTTTTTCCCCTGCCGCCCCCCCCCCCCCCCACCCTGGATCCGCCAGTGTACCGGACGCCATCGAAAGTCATTTTTTTTTGTTTTTCGTATTTCGTTTTTTTTTCGTATTTCGTAAGCGTATATCATTTTCTATGGAAAAGTAGAATGTGTCATATCAGATATTGTTAAGCAATGTTATGCTCGCCGATACGCCTATCACATTATTATTCAGTTGTGTGCGAGCGTTTGTTAAGTTGAATGTTAGTCATCAGTCGCCGGGAGGAGCGGTCCGCAATGAGCAGCGGTCCATCATGGGTGTATCCTACGACGCGAATTGGAAACTGTGATATGACTCGCCATTTGCAATCATTATCGTACTGTAAACAATACAGAGTTTTGTGTAGGTATAAAAGAATGAAAATGACCTTTTCCTCGTCGTAAATAAGAAGCTAGATTTTACCCGAGTGTTGTTATATTGCTATATTCGGTTTGACAATGGCCTATGGCCGAAAATTCACCCTAATCTAATATAATATTTTGTCCTGAACTTCTTATATTTACGACGAGGAAAAGGTCATTCATGTTCCTCGCACGAGCACTGAATATTTTTGTTTTCCAATACAGAGTGTTGCGTGTTCAGATGCTATCAGCCATCCGGGGTGTGGTGAGTGGTGGGACCATTGTTTAATTTGTTTCTTCCTGTCCCGCCAAGATAAAGAGCTCACGACCACCTGCCAAATAAATATATATATATATATATATATATATATATATATATATATATATATATATATATATATATATATATATATATATATATATATATATATATATATATATATATATATATATATATATATATATATATATATATATATATATATATATATATATATATATATATATATATATATATATATATATATATATATATATATATATATATATATGTATATTATATATATATATATATATATATATATATATATATATATATATATATATATATATATATATATATATATATATATATATATATATATATATATATATATATATATATATATATATATATATATATATATATATATATATATATATATATATATATATATATATATATATATATATATATATATATATATATATATATATATATATATATATATATATATATATATATATATATATACATATACATATACATATCCATATACATATACATATCCATATCCATATCCATATACATGTACATGTACATATACATATACATACAAGGGCGAATCCAGCCGGCCGTTTTGGGGGGGGGCAAACCGTTTTTTTAGCGGACCTTACCTACCCCCAATTTCGAATTTCTTCCCGGATTTGGGCCACTTTATTTTGCAACCACACGATTTCGATTTTTTCCCCCATTTTTTTTTTAGGTTTTCGACCTTTTGGGATATCGAAAAAGGAAAGATGTCAGCTTGCAGTTTGTATTGTTCCGACATTGCCTTACACTGATAAAAACTATGTCAATTGTCAGATGTACCCAGGGGCGTCGTCGATAATTTTTGAGTGGGGGGTCGGCTGAAATGACGACAAAAAATGTACCCCAATTTGTTATGCGTGTATTTAAGCCTTTGCAACATTTCTAATGTGGATTTGCATGTTATAGTAGGTACTTGTTATTTAGCGCCGCGAAGCGGCGCGATTTTTTTTTGCTCGGGTTTGCCTGATAAAACCCAGAAACATAGGCATTTTTAGCTTCTTAGCCTTGTAGAGGATAATAAGCTAAAAATGTTATTCATTCAATTCAGCGTTACGACGAAACGAAGACGATGACGATGGCTTCGTTATGACGATGGCCACTGATGTGACGCCGCGAAGCGGCGTGAACAATTTAATTTTAGGTCGTGGAAAACGCATTTTTAATATTGGAACCAGACCGTGAGTGGAGCCAAGCCTCAGGTAACCCCTTTTCCTGGTTGCACTTGGTATGATGCAAAATGTTGAAATGAAGGTAGTTTTTCATATACATTAGCCTCGGATAGTAAATCACGATGGCCGGTGGCAGTCTGCGCTCAATAGTACATATGATAATAATAACTGTAGTCTGTATACATACCTATGTACCGAACTGTAACAAACAACTGGTAACGGTGCAAATGGTTTCAAAGTAGCAAGAGGCAGACCGACATTTCTGCGCATAAATGGTCCCTGTGGATCTGGAGGAGCCTGGGGGAGATGGCTTGGGGAGATAGTCCTGGCCTGGTCCCCACTATTAGCTCTTCGGGCCAACAAGTTGGGCACCGCTGGAACAGCTTCCGGTTGCCGAAGTCCGCGTCTTTGCGTTCGCGTCGCCTTTTTCGGAACTTGGCAGACAAGCCTAAACATGTAGCCCGCTTTAAAGATAATATTTTATGAAGAGAGTTGGCCCTGGAGCCAGCAATTACCGCCAAGGAGAGCCTCTGCAAGACACTTAATGGAATTAATTTTCCAAATTTGTATATGCAATTGCGAAACTTGTGTCATGCCGCGAAGCGGCGCGAAATTTTTCAGTTTTTGACTGAGGCTAGCTTGATTTTGACTGCTGCAATTTTGGGATGCCCAGTACCGTTCTAAAAACGCAAATATAGCATGCATTAAATTTCACGTCTTGGGGGGGCCAAAAAATAGTTTGGCCCCCCTTAAACAGGCTTGGGGGGCCATTGCCCCGTTCGCACCCCCCCCCCCCCCTGGATCCGCCCTTGGTCGTGGGTCTAGTTACTCCTTCGTCGACGACGAAATCATTATTTATGAACGTGTTCATTTTTTTCTTCTTAAAATTTCACAGAACACGGAATTTTATTGTTTTTTATATGCGTTGAGGCTCATATTACAGTTATTTATATATATTTTTTTTTGGGGGGGGGGGCAAAAGACATGTTGCCCCCCCCCCCCCCCTCCAGGCTTTTTGGGGGGGGGGGGGCATGGCCGGATTGTCCTCCCCTGGATCCGCCAGTGTATACATATATCTACATCTACATCTACATCTACATCTACATCTACATCTATATCTATATCTATATCTATATCTATATCTATATCTATATCTATATCTATATCTATATCTATATCTATATCTATATCTATATATATATATATATATATATATATATATATATATATATATATATATATATATATATATATATATATATATATATATATATATATATATATATATATATATATATATATATATATATATATATATATATATATATATATATATATATATATATATATATATATTTATATATATATATATATATATATATATATATATATATATATATATATATATATATATATATATATATATATATGTGTGTGTATGTGTATGTGTATGTATATATATATATGTGTATATGTATGCGTATGTATATGTATATGTATGTGTATATATGTTGGCCGCCGATTGGGAGGCTGTGTTTGCATCCGCGACCGTATCTGATCAGTGGCAGCGTTTTCTCGAGGTGTTCGTCCCGATCGTTGACACTCATGCGCCTGTTAGGAATGTCAAAATCCGTAACCAGACCGCCTCTCCAGTCACCGATGCTACCAAGGACTTGATGTGCCGCCGCCGGGCAGCACTGCGGACTGACGGGCACAGGTCCGATACATACAGGGACGCTAACCGGGCTGTACGGTCGGCGATACGCAGTGACTGCCGAGCGGACATAGCCAACCGTATCCGTGAACAGGGTCCGCAGTCTGTCTGGCGAAACCTCCGACATCATGTTGCGGGGAAACGGCCGTCACAGAGGACCGTGCCACTGATGTCTGCCAATGGCATGAACGATTACTTTGTTGGCGTCTACCTAGGGTTGCTCGTGAGGCGCGACTACATGGGGACGAGCCACTGATCCCATGCAGACTGCCGCGGGTGGGTGCGTGTGCCTTCACGGTCTTACCGGTAGACCTACAGATGCTGAACTGCATTGTTTTGAGTATGCCTGGCACCTCCGCCTGCGGCCTGGATGGAATATGTGTCCGTATGATTAAGATATGCATGCCTGTAATTAGTACAGCTCTGCTTCACATTGTGAACTCGTGCCTCCTCCGCTGTGATATCCCAGACGAGTGGAAACATTCACTCGTCAGTCCCATCCACAAATCCGGTGATCCCTCTAATCCTACCAACTTCAGACCTATATCCATTATCCCTGTCATATCCAAAATAGTTGAGCGCATTGTACAGCGCCAGCTTTACCATTACCTTACCGTCAATCACCTCCTTTCTGATACCCAACATGGCTTCCGCACCCGTCATTCCACCGAAACGGCTCTGGTTACAATATCCGACCGCGTGCTCCTGGCTAATGATCAGAACCAAATCTCGCTTCTCTGCCTGCTTGATTTAAGCAAATGCTTCGATGTCATATATCACTCTAAACTTCTCGGTAAACTTCAGTTACACGGTGTGAACACTGCATGGTTTGAGGCGTACCTGCAGAACCACACACAGACCGTCAGCTTCACTGACGTCTCTGGCAACAGGCAGACATCAAACGCGCTTCCAAACAACATGGGTGTGTTCCAAGGTTCGGCCCTAGGACCCCTTTTGTATACAATTTGTTTTATCTCGAACGACCTCAGTCTGTTCGTGCCGGGTGCTACCGTTGTCCAGTACGCGGACGACACCCAGGTCATGGTCTGCGGCAACAAGACCGCCCTAGCAGATCTGACGGAGCGCATGGAACAGGCACTTTCCTCTCTCGACCTTTGGTTCGGCGCAAATTCACTCAAGGTCAACCCCGACAAAACTCAGCTGATAGCTTTTGGCAGCAGACAAAATATGCGAAACATGACACCTTTCGGCGTGAAATTTCGCGAGCGTACCATACAACCCGTCTTAGAGGTAAAAAATCTGGGGGTGATCTTCGATCGCCACCTTTCATGGGACCAGACTTGTCAATGATTCAATGTGAATCGACTACTTTTGATTGAATCATTCTTATTTCGAATGAATGACTCATGAATCGATTCACCTCATGCGCAAACCTGTTGTGAGTCACTGATTGAATAATTCATACAGAGAAAATAGGCTGATTGAATCATTCATTGCTCAAAGAATCATTATTTTTTGGTCGAACAGCATAAACTGTCCAAAAAATATGTCAGCGGCTCAGCATTTATCTGTGCCCTGTGGACTTAATGGCCAATTATATGAGCTCTGTGTCCTGAGCTGTAGCCTGTAATTCATATATTCATGAAGAAAGCGAGGCTTTGTGTCCAACTCCAGTGGGCACAAAGCCACTGTTCAATCAGCCCTAACTAGGTACATACCTTGGTACTGGTAGGGTTAGGGGTAGGCACCTAAATACTTAGAAAAGGTAACTAACTCATACTTTGATTCATAAACCACACAGTAAACGCACACATTTTTCACACGTAAAATTATCAAAAGGTACTCACCTTTTCCTAATTTCTAGGCTATACCATATCAAAAACTAAATCATAAACAAACATTTGCATGACCTCCGGATGTTCCAAATATCATTGTCGCATCGGCGCCGCTTTATTCCACATGCTTTAAAAAAATAATACCTAATGCAAAATCAAAATAAATGTTATATTCGCTTAAAAAGGCGAAACGTAAAGTCATTAATTCTTTTGGAACTTGGAATTTGCAATTATAACACATATTATAAATATCATTTTATGATCAAAATAAACAATACGCGTGTCAAATTGGTTCACATTCACATTCACATTCGGAAACACATTCGCGGACTATTTGGATTAGCTTCGAAATTGGAACACACACAGACCTAGTGATCATTCTGGTAAAATCTTAGAGTCGCACATTCAAAATCAAAGGAGTTAGAGCAGGTCAGATAGGTTTAAGGTCAAACAGCGGACTATTCCGATGTGCATGGAAATTAGCACACTGGTAAAACATAACCTCCTTATCACGCTCATGAAATCTTAGAGTCGCACATTCAAAATCAAAGGAGTTAGACAAAGGAGTCGACACTTTTCTTTAATGTTGAGTGATTGAATCAAGATTGAATCATTCATTATGTTAATGTTGAGTGATTGAATCATGATTGAATCATTCATTATGGTAATGTTGAGTGATTGAATCATGATTGAATCATTCATTACGGTAATGTATAGTGATTGAATCATGATTGAATCATTCATTATGGTCCGTGAATCACTGTGAATCGATTCATGACAAATATGAATAATTGACAAGTCTGCATGGGACACCCATGTGCAAGAAACTACGCGCAAATGCTTCGGGATCCTCATTGGCTTGTCGCATATTCGTAATTATCTTCCGGCCGAGATTCTCCCCACCGTCGTAGCCGCCCTGGTGCTGTCCCGCGTCCGCTACTGCCTCCCCGTGTACGGTAACGGTAGCCGAAAGAATCTCGTCAAGATACAAAAGGTGTTTAACTTTGCCGCACGGGTGATATCAGGGAGAAGAAAGTTCAGCCAGTCTGCGGACGTCTGGGCGGCGCTGGGGTGGCTTGGTGCGGAGGATCTTGTCAAATAGCATACGCTCGCACTACTACACAAAATTCGCTTGCATCATGCACCAGTGTCCATTTCAACCTCCATCCAAACAAACCGCGAGGCACGAGTTCGGAGAACCCGCCAAGATGACGATCTACGTCTGCCATTTGTCAGGACAGAGACTGGGAGGCGCCGGTTCTTGTATCGCGGACATATGTGGTACAACGCGCTCCCGGTGGAAATGCGCGCAATGTCAGTCGCAGGTTTCCATCGCGCTCTCAAACGACTTTTACTGGATGCGGGTGACTGAGCGATCCTGGTTACCATCACATTGTCTCTGTCGTTTTTATCATGTTCATTTTAACCGGTGTATATGTCTAATATCTGCATGTGTCCCTACAATGTACTTTATAATCTGACGAAAGGCAAGGAAGAGCCACCATTGCGTGGATTTGCCGAAATAAATAGTATATGGTATGTGTGTATGTATGTATTTATATGTACATATATACACACATCTAGGGTAATACGGTACCATGTTGTATCCTATTACAAAATGAATTCCGTAGGCAATATCGTGCACAAATCTATAGTATGATGTTCTTGGTGTATGGTATGTGATGGAAGATAAATATTTTGTTGGTGGTGCGATCGAAACAATTGTCACGATTGTGAAGCATTATTTCGTTTTTAAAGAGGCAGTTAAGAAAACGTCGTATCGAAATGTTTTACTATTTGATATAGGCCTGTGGCCGAAATATTACAACATAATAATAACATTTTGATAACATTGGATTTTCACATTTGATTCTCACCATAATTTTCGAGGAAAAGGTCATGTTTTTAGTTTATTAATTATATAAAGTATTTTCATCGCACAAGCACTAAACTCTATAAAGAGCTTTAAATATTACTTTTATTCGAACATACACAAAATTTTATTAAATATATTTCGTTTTCTATTCAGATATTTTCTGATGTGATTACCATATCCTACTATATAGTTGACATTCTAGAAGAAAATGAGAACTATTCCAAAAAGCATACCAGAAATAGTTCATATGGTATTATAGTTAGTTTATTATAGTTTGAACCAGGCGTGCGTAGGCATGGCAGTCGCCAAACTTGAACCTACTCATTATATAAGTATTCTGGGTCAAACTATTTATATGTTAACTTTCATTGTATATTTGATTAAAGTTCAGTTGAAAAACAAACTAATGAATTTTTGTGTATGTTCGAATTTTTCTAAATCACTTGCAGATAGTAAAATTCCACTTGATTGGAAAAGAGCAAATGTTGTTCCTATTCATAAAAAGGGAGATAGAAGTAAAGAGGAAAACTATAGACCAGTTAGTCTGACCTCATTAGTCTGCAAGGTGCTTGAATCAATCATCAAAGATAAGATTGTTGAATTCTTGGAGCAAAATGAACTCATCAAGGATACACAGCATGGCTTTAGGAAGGGCCGTTCTTGTTTAACTAATCTTCTGGAGTTTTTGGATGTTGCAACAGAAAGCTTTGATCAGGGTAAACAGCTAGATGTAGCTTTTCTTGATTTCAGTAAAGCATTTGACAAAGTCCCCCATACAAGACTGGGGTTGCAACTTAAAATTCATGGGATCAGGGGCAAGATTCTGGATTGGATAGAAACGTGGCTTTCAGGACGCCAGCAAAGGGTTATATTGAATGGGTGCCAATCACAATGGAAGGAGGTTCTCAGTGGGGTTCCACAGGGCTCAGTCCTGGGCCCATTGCTTTTTATAATATTTGTGAATGCAATTGAGAACAGTATAGACAGCAAAGTCTTGAAATTTGCAGACGATCTAAAAGTTGTCAGGATTATTAGAGGAAAACATGATCAGGATGTTTTTCAATCAGATCTGGACAAGCTAGTTGAGTGGTCTGAAGCATGGCAGATGAAATTCAATTTGAGTAAATGTAAGATTATGCACGCTGGACGGGTTAGCAGTAAACATAGGTATGAAATGGGTGGGCAGAAAATGGAGCAGATTGAAAAGGAAAGAGATTTAGGTGTCGTGGTAAACAATAGACTATCAGCGTCAGACCAGGTTGTAGAAGCTAGGAAAAAGGCACTTAGAATGCTAGGGGCCATTAACAGAAATGTTTCCTACAAGAGTGAAAAGGTAATAACAAAACTGTATTGTGCATATGTTAGACCACATTTGGAGTATTGTGTACAAGCCTGGTCTCCAACATATGAGAAAGATTGCTGGTTGTTAGAAAGAGTTCAAAAAAGGGCAACAAAAATGGTTAATTGTCTTGGTAGTTTACCTTATGAAGATATATTAAAGAAATTGGGTATGTTTTCACTTAGATATGGAAGGCTAAGAGGAGATCTAATTGAAGTCTTCAAATTTGTAAATAGTCAGCATTCTGGATATTTAAAGGGTATGTTTGAGTTCAATAGGGAAAATCGAGGTAGAGGTAATCAGCATAAACTCATTATGAAACAAAGTAGGACTAGGCTACGACAGTCATTTTTCAGTAGAAGGGTTGTAGGAATATGCTACCAGGGGATGTCGCTGATGCAGTGACACTTGCTTCCTTCAAAATTAGATTAGATAAATACTTTACAGAGAAGGGATTAGTTCATAAATACTCGGTGGGATTAGCCTTCTTTTATGCAGGTAGAGTAAGGTGATTTGAAGGGGCGAGACTGGTGGAGGGGGGGGGGGGGGGGGGTGGGGGTGTGGGTGGGGTGGGGTGCAACCTCGGATGGGCCCAAGAGGCTCTTTGTTGCACTTTTCTTTTATGTCTTTATGTCTTTATGAATGTTTTTTGTTCTGATGACTGATAAAAACAGCTTTTTAGCTGAACTCTTCGTAATATATCAACGAATGTTTCAGAAATATCCTATAGGTCAGCTCATTACATGTTTTTGTATTTCAAGCCGTCAAAGCCCCTAAAATCATTGATCTCTATTATAACTAGATGGCCGACTACTGCGCTCAGGCCGTTCCCGACAGCAGATGGCCGACTACTGCGCTCAGGCCGTTCCCGACAGCAATTCCCTAGCGAGGCAAAAATGTTCTTCTTCTTCTAAAGTTAACACTAAACCCTACGACGAAATTTGTAGTGTCTTGGAACTAAGGACATCTTAGGTATTTCTGTGCAAGATATTTCATATTTTAATGCAATTTTGTAATCAGAATAAGACTGGCTATCTATTGAATGCAAAAGTAAGACATGTTTTCCAGTTTTTCAGCTGATAAGTGGTGCTGAAGTGGAGGTGTGTCGGAGCCTCAACTTTAAAATAGTCACGTGACTTCGCCTTTTTGCCTCTACCGTGGCGCGCTCACGACGTGAACTCGCGCGCGCGTAGTGGCTGCGTGTAAAACCTGAGGCAAGATTCGCTGTGAGGGGCTTGGTGCTGTGTCAGATTATATCAGTATTCAATTAAATTCAAAGCCAGTAACCAGAATTCAAAGTACCGTGGTTGAGATGTTGCGTTGAAGTGTCGTGTTGAACTTGTTACGCTGTTGGTAGCCGATAGCATAATGGTTAGGAGTTGCGCTGCGATCGGCTGCACGGAAGGAATTGTAAGGAGGAAATGTAGTGCGACAAGCCGTTGTCCTTCATACATGTTGTGCACTCAAATACATTTGTTCTAACGCAAACCCTTCATCATCTCTGCATTCTGTGAAGTGATATCCAGTGTTCGATCGGTATGCATGGATGGGGTGCGTGGCGAATGAATAGCTATTAGGTTGGAGACGGAACCGAAGTCGGTAACAGCAAGCCGGAGTAGACTGGTACTAACAGAGGCGTATGTAGCCGTAGCCGTTTTTTTTTTGGGGGGGGGGGCAAATCCTTGCTTGCAATGATTTAGTCTGATCTCATTGATAGCTTTCGATTGCCGCCCGTTTACCCCCCCCCCCCCCCCCAGTCAATGGCGTTCTGCTGAGACCCCAGTCAATGCCGGTTTAGTTGCCGCTGCCGGTTTGATCTGCGCGCTTGCAGTCAAAACTGCGAAATTGGGTATGTTTAGTGGGATGTAGTCACACTATCGTATGCAAATTTTCCGTCGACCCATGATCGTAATAGAGTGCAAGAGACCTTAACTAGGGGGGAAATATACGTATGACCGAAACGACCGTAGTCATTGCAGCTATTCGGTCGAAGTGACTAAAAGCATGCGCACAAAAAACTTTCATGTCGTAAAACTATCTGCCGGTGTTTCCTTTCAGCAAGCACAAAGCGTGCGTAAACAACACATAGGGTACATTAACGCCATCATATGCCCCTTTCTGCTACCGAAATTGCATTTAAATTCATGTCAACTTCCCTCAAGAAAAGTGCAAATATTGTCCTGATCTCTTCCATTCTTCCATTGCACTGATACGAACATCCTAACATCGAGGATTTATCAGAACGCACGGGGGCACTCTAGCCTCAGGCGGCTAGAGTGCCCCCTCAGGCGGCCATAGAGTCCCCTCAGGCGGCCAGAGGGCCCCATCAGACGGCCAGAGGGCCTCCTCAGACGGCCAGAGGGCCCCCTCAATCGGCCAGAGGACCCCTCAGGCGGACAGAGTGCCCCCTCAGGCGGACAGAGTGCCCCCTCAGGCGGCCAGAGGATCCCTCAGGCTGCCAGAGTGCACCTCATTCGAGGCTCAAGGGGGTGGGGCATGGCCCCCTGCCCCCCCCCCCCCCCCCCCCCCCTCTGGATCCGCCACTGACGCGTGCCGCTTGAGGTGTGTGCAAAGTATTTGGTTCCAAAACACTTTGCACACCCCTCACGCGCCACGCGCAGTGGTAGTCGCTCACGTGAGTCGGCACTGGTCTCAAACAGGGTAGGGTGGATGGGGCTACTCAGCAAATAAATCCGCTTGTCAATCGGACGTGCGGTTGCAGAGATATGAGCTCCAAAAGCTGGCGGGCATGGCATGCAGATTTACAATATACACTTCGGAAATAGGCGGGGCCGTTCGACCCGGTTTGACTGTTTTGCGGTCTGCACGCTTTCGTTTGTCAAATAATGCCTTCTTGGATATTTTTTTTCGAAGCAATAATGTTGCCAGCATTCTTCGCCTAAAACCCCATTGCATCCAACGAAACCATTTAAAATGTCAAGGATCGGCTCATTTGTTTTATTTTAGGCCTTATTTTTAGCGAATTTAACATGGGGGCAATGGGCGGTCGGACGCTTTTGCCTCGGTAGAGATGGCGCTAGTGTCGCCCGGCGGGAACGGGCAGCGAGCGGCAGTCGGCTGTCTACTTATATTATAGGTCAATGCCTAAAATAGTTTGACAATTATTGCGCCACTGCGGCGAGATATCTTGAGTGGATGGGTGTACGATCTGTAAGTGAAGTCGTGTTGTTATATATTTAAGATATTAAAAACTACTTAAATGAGCTAAAATATTTTTGCTTCATTAATTTGAAATATTGAATAAAAAAAATGCGACAAAGTTGAGGTCAAAAATGAGTACAATGAACCTACACCGTAAAAGAAATATTTGCTCTTATTTTTACCACTAGGTGTCTAGCATAATAATCAGTTGAATGCGCTCAATTAACATCAGCTAGCGTCAACCGTTTTGACCGAATATCACGCATTCGACAATCAACCCCGAAGACCGTCGGGGTTCAGCATTTTGTACGAAAACTGGCGTTTTTCTTCTGTGTGGCGCTGGCTACATTATTTAAAAAGGGTATATTTTGTTTGTTATTGGTCGCCACTTCTCTTAGGACCTTATGTTTGTTATTTTGAAAGGGTTCATGCATCTCAATCTTCTATAACTTATTCATTAGATATTCAAACCCGGTTAAGCTGCCTATACGAAAGCCAAATTTGTTATATCCACCGTTGTTTACATGTTATATCAATCTCATGTTTCATCTGGCATTGTCGATACAAAAATGTTATGCATGTGCAATATGTATACTGCTTGAGTTTGTATTATGATGAATGCAGTTCTGTGCACTATTGGTATGACTAAAACTTGTTTCTCACCATAAATGTTGATTTTGTATCTGGCAATTGAAGCAACAGGCACTGCACAGCAGGGTAAAAGTTACATTGCCATACTCATCGAAGCTTGTACTTGCACTTGTACTTGTACTTGTACTATTTGACTTTTCAATGTTATTATACTTAAAGAGTATCAGTGCCTTAGTGTGCTGGTATCAGTATTGTATAAACCACCAATGACATGATAAGTCCTGTATTTGCTGTGCCTGTTGGTGCAATCATAGGGTAAAAGTACAATATACAGATGCATCCTAACCTCAAACTTTTCATGTCAGAATGCAGATGATGCTGTCGCACATTGCTTTAGTGTGTCAGTACCTACCTATTGTGCTATTGTTTACATTCTGATAGCATGAAAAGTGAGGTAAGGACATGTCCAGGGTTACAGCAGCTTACCCTGAGGCCTGAGCCATGTTCAAGGGGCATGTTTATGTGGTTTATGTAAACCATAAACATGTTTAAGTTGTGACTAACTAATCAGCATGGAGCTTACTCTGATGTCGCACTTGCCCCCTGACGTCACATGGTTTACATAAACTTTTTGGGGTTGACAGGCCTGACCGTCAACACAGCTTCAAAAATGTATATTTGATGAGTACTGCACATTTGACAATTGCTGTGCACATGAATCAACCAGGGTTCTAGGATTGCTTTGGAGCTTGGGTGCGGAATGGAAAATTATGGCTAAAAATCAGCATAAAGAGTGGAAAATTCGACCAAAAGCTGTTGTATTCTGCTTTATCATTGTCCAATTTCCTGCTCACCAGAATTAGTTATTACCTATGCCAATTTTGACCTGACTTTCCCTGTCTTGTCCTATCATTACATCCATAAATAAGTATAGCCTGTCAGCGATCTATATTATATTCCCCGGCCTCTACGCTGTGGCTGTTGTGTTGCGATGTTACAATAAATTAATTGCTGAGACTCTTTACCAAATGCGGCGCTTTCAGCGCAAATAACCCGTGTGAAGGGCACACGGTGGAGATTTGTTTTTGCTGACGGTGTTTGCCTTGTGAGTTGGGTTTGTTCAAGGAAACTTTATAACTTTGTTCAAGGAAACTTTATAACTTTGTTTGGTTTGTTAACAGTTCAAGTTGGGACTTGGGTTTGTCTTTGCCTAAGCTTTTATTTTAATCCAGTGGCAGTGGGTGGATGGAGGTAATTGTGGTGTTGGCTACAATTCAGTCCAACTTTCCAAGCCAGAAGTCAACCTTTTATGAACAGGTTTTCTCTGCAACAAACACTTTTATGAGTTAATAAACAATAGATATTTCTGAGGAGTACAAAAAAATCAATTTTTACCAGTCACAATTTGGGAGTACAAAATGTGTTGGTGTATATGGAACCAACAAACGTGAACTTTTCCAACACTGATTGAGTATTCTAAGGCTTATGGGTAATCTTCGGCTAAAGTACTTGCCACGACAGCCACCGGGCACCATCCAACGCCGACCAACCCTGTCCCGCATTTGGTGCCACATCATGACTTCACCTAAATATATAGCACCATTTTAAAAAGCACTGGCATAGTGCAACCAGGCAGGTATTTTATTTGGATGGCAATCTCATATTTCTTGTAGATGCTATGCTAATATAGATTGTAGTTATTACTATTTTTGTGATCACTATACCGGTATACGAGCTAAACCCCTGACCTGGTGGAGTGCCCCATGAAGTTTTTTTGTGGGCTGCAGTGGAGCTAGTGAAGCGAGCAGAGCGTTCTACATGAGTCTGTTGGCTCAGTGGGTCTGCTGGCAATTATATCTGATTATCAGATGGCCAGGGAGGAGAGCACAGGGAAAATGACTGCATATTATATAAATATCTAAACCCTTAAAAAAATCCAAGTCGACCAAGAAAAGACCCACTGAGCCAGCAGACCCATGTAGAACGCTCTGTTCGCCCTGCTGCAGCTCAGGAAAATTTTGATGAGGTGTTGTGCCCGGTCAGGGGTTTAACTTGTATACAGGTATAGTGTTTATGTAGTATAGCAGTATAGCAGTTTTACAAGTATAGCAGTTATGCAGTATAGGTATAGGGATTGCAAAAATAATAATAACTAATAACTACAATCTATATTAGCCCAGTATCTATGTGAAATGGGGAGATTGCACTTTGCAGAGTTAAATAGCTGCTGTGGTGCACAATGCAGGTGCTTTTTAAATGCTGTCATATCTTGAGGTGTGCTCAAGGTGTGGTGTGCTGGCTGGTATGCTACCAAATGTGGCACAGCATTGGCGGAGTTGGGCGGTGGCAAGTACCTTAGTCAAAGATTACCAGGTTGTGTATGGTAGGTGGCTCACCATGTGAAATGTTCACACAGAAGTCAGAACAGGTTGCAGTGCTAAGAATTGTGTCATTATGCAAGGGCAAAGGAAATTGCAAAGCTTCTAAGGTCACTGCAAGAAGAAGTTATGTTCATTTAAGTGATTTAGTTGATAAGATTTAATATCAGCAAGTGTATGAGCTTTTACAAAGACAACCACTAGGCAATGCAGATGAATACTTCTGTCGTTTAAAGCCATCAAGCATTTTTGTATTTACATTTTTCACTTGTGTGCGAGAAGTGCAAGGCCCTGCACCTGGGAAGACGCAACGTCAGCCACGTGTACCACATGTGGGACGTCCAGCTGATCCAGACATCAGTAGAGAAGGACCTGGGGGTTCACATGGACTGTCATCTGAAGTTCCGAGAGCAGGCGGCTGCAGCCATCTCCAAGGCGTCGCGCATCTTGGCGGTCATCCGTTGATCCTTCAGCGTCATCGACGGAACCACCCTACCGTTGCTGTTGCGGGCGATGGTTCGACCTCATCTAGAATACGCCAATACGGTTTGGGGACCCTTTAACCGGGAAGACCAGAAGCGCATCGAGCGTGTGCAGAGGTGAGCCACAAGACTGGTCGCCAGCGTCCGTGACCGCCCGTACGTGGAGAGACTACGGGTCCACAAACTGCCGTCGCTGTATCATCGTCGCCGCCGTGGCGATATGATCACGGTGTATCAGGTGCTGAGGTGGGAGTTGACGTCGACGCGACGAAGTTCTTCGCCGCTGCAACTACTGGTACTACCCACAGTAATAGACAACGTACCACCCGTGGCCACCAGTGGTAGCTGCTGAATCCCAGGGCCGTCTCCCGGGTTCGACGGAACGCCTTCAGCATGCGCGTGATCAACCAGTGGAACGCGCTGCCGCCTTCAGTGATCGACGCCCCCAGCATCAACGCTTTCAAGGCTAGACTCGACAAACATTGGGCACATGACATGTTCACCATCCACATCAACGACTGAGGGAGAGGATCTCACTAAGGAGCTCGGTATCGTTCGAATCCGTGAGGCCGAGTGGCCTTTCTAAATTCCGCACTTTATCAGTATAAGTAAGTATAAGTATAAGTGTGCACTCGTAACCTATTACAATCATTGCAGGTAACATCTGCCATTCAGAAAACTGGGATTGTTGTTCATTTAAGATCTCCTGAAAGAAGGAGAAGAAAGCAGAAGTCATCATGTCACACAATTATGTAGTGACAGCTCAAAAGCCGACAGCAGTAAACCACTGTGTTACTGGTAAGACATTATTTTATAATCTGCCTTATTTGCCAAGAAGCATGTGTGAGTAACATGCTAATATATTGTATTGGGGAATGCCAGGTCATACTTTGCCACCTCTGAGCCTCATTGTCATTTGCATTTAGCTGGCTGTTTCTGTAACAGTAACTCTGTAGACATGACAATTTTGCATTATGTGCTTAGCCCTAATGTACTAATAAAATGCAAATGATACAATATACAATATTACTCTTTGAATGGCAACCTCATCATCAGTTTCTGGTTTCTTTCTACATGTATAACTCCAGGAAATGTGCTTCAAACCAGCAGTCTCTAGTGTATTGATGGTGACTTGTCACTACACTGCTTGGCAGGCAACTTCACATCACCAACTGACCTGAACCTGATCATGGCCAAGAACAACCGTCTGGAGGTGTTCATCGTGTCGCCCGAGGGACTCCAGCCAGTGAAGGAGATAGGCATATACGGCCTCATTTCCGTCATGAAGCTGTTTAGGCCCTGTGTGAGTGAAGCAGAATAAATGTGTCCTTTTGTCATCAAAACTAACGTGTCTTGCTGTTTTGTTGATGGTCAAACCTATACCAGTACATCATCTTAACATGTGATGCACTATGCCACCAAAAGGAGGTGACACATATTTGGGGATATTAATAATGCTTGTAGTCATTATGCCTGTTATTTGTTTCCCTGATTCATATGTTTGACGTGTCTAATTAGTCATGCATACATCTAACCTGTAGTCACTGCCTGGTGTCTCTGGGATGTCCGTGTCCCCCGTCCATGACGTCTGTCCTTGTCTATGTGCTTCAGGACGAGGAGAAGGACCTGCTGTTCATCGTGACGCAGCACTACAACGCCATGATCATGGAGTGCGTCGGCCGAGGGGAGACGCTGGAGATTGTCACCAAGGTGCACGGCAATGTGGCCGACAGGATCGGCAAGCCGGCGGAGACCGGCATCATCGGTACGGCCGATACAGATGCAGATACAGATGCAGATGCAGATGCAGATACAGATGCAGATGCAGATACTGCAGTAGGGGATGACCTGCTGGGCTGGGGTGTTCGGGAAGGGTCCTTTCTGGTCAGGTGGTGCACTTTGTTATACCATGTCTGGGTCAGGGAGGGTGGTGTGCAGAGGTGTCTTGTTGGGGTCGGGGCGTAAAAGCGGAGTTACAACTTTGGTGCAGTCACGTGTATGGTAGCTGTTGTGCGGAGATCGTTGACCTTGTGACACTGTCCACTGGGTGAATGAATGTCGCGGCTGTCATCCGCTGCTAGTTGGGTAATGGGTATGTTGTGTCACTGTCTGGGAGCGGAACTAATAAGGGCCATTTTGAAACTGTGGTGTAGGTGTCACACTCCAATGTAGCATCTTCCTTGCCTGCTGCTGGGCTGCTGTGATGCCTCAACTCAGTATATCTCATGTGCTTTAGTGTTTGCCAGTATCCATGCTTGCATGCTCTCTGTCTGTACTGGTGTATGTTCTCGTCACTCATGCTCTGTGGGCTGGTGACTGCCTCTCTGTCTGTACTGGTGTATGTTCTCATGCTCTATGGGCTGGTGTATGTTCTCGTGCTCTATGGGCTGGTGTATGTTCTCGTGCTCTATGGGCTGGTGTATGTTCTCATGCTCTGTGGGCTGGTGTATGTTCTCATGCTCTATGGGCTGGTGTATGTTCTCATGCTCTGTGGGCTGGTGTATGTTCTCCTGCTCTGTGGGCTGGTGTATGTTCTCGTGCTCTATGGGCTGGTGTATGTTCTCATGCTCTGTGGGCTGGTGTATGTTCTCATGCTCTATGGGCTGGTGTATGTTCTCATGCTCTGTGGGCTGGTGTATGTTCTCCTGCTCTGTGGGCTGGTGTATGTTCTCGTGCTCTATGGGCTGGTGTATGTTCTCGTGCTCTGTGGGCTGGTGTATGTTCTCCTGCTCTGTGGGCTGGTGTATGTTCTCGTGCTCTGTGGGCTGGTGTATGTTCTCCTGCTCTGTGCGCTGGTGTATGTTCTCGTGCTCTGTGGACTGGTGTATGTTCTTGTGCTCTGTGGGCTGGTGTATGTTCTTGTGCTCTGTGAGCCGGTGACTGGGACTCACATCAGCTGCGTGTTCTCTGTGTGTGTTTTCAGGCATTATTGATCCGGAGGCGCGCTGCATCGCGCTGCGGCTGTATGACGGCATCCTGAAGATCATCCCGCTGGAGAAGGAGAGCGGCGAACTGAAGGCCTACAACATCCGGCTGGAGGAGCTGACGGTGGGTGGGCGCCGTGTGCAGCTGTGGGCCGGCCCCGGAAGTGCTCGGTACGGACAGCGCCACCAGAGACAGTCATGGGCAGCGAGAGATGAGGGTTAGCTGTGTGATGGGCGAGGGAGCGAAGAGATGAGGAGAAGCAGGGATAGAGAAGAGTAGACAGGGTAGTGATAGAGAAAGGGAGTAAATCGGGATGTCAGACGACGGTTTCGCTCTCCGAGTCGGAAATAATCACACAAATAGTGTCATTGAAATATCCCATTTGGTTGTGTTGGACGGATGTAGGAGAGGCGATGCGTTCACATGTAGAAACCGTCTGAGGGATTGTTATTTCATCTTTAACGTGAGCTCCGCTGGACGTCACCGCTGCGCAGCCCGCGTGACTGTGACGTGCCCTCTGCGCCAGCCAGCGCCATTAATTGCTCGTGAACTGATTTATATTATACCTTGCCAGTTATATTTGATAAAGCAGAGGAGCTGCGAAGCGCGGCCCGTGTGCTGTATTTGTATTGACGGCCGCTGTGCTACCTTCCTCAGGTGCAGGACATTGAGTTTCTGTACGGCTGCGCCAACCCGACGGTAGTGCTGATCCACCAGGACGCGCACGGCCGGCACGTCAAGACGCACGAGATCTCACTCAAGGAGAAGGAGTTCATCAGGGTGAGGGCAGAGTAATGGGTTCTGTTAGGCCAATTGGAGACAATTGTGAATTGAGTCAATTGAGAGAGGTTGAGGCTATTCAGAGGCCAGAGCACTGGATCGTCGACTCTCGTTTTACTAATAAGTGACTATTGCATGCTTTGTTGGCCAATACTCCATTTCAATATTGGTTTTACCAGCCCAGTCCCATATTTTGTTTTGTTTTGTTTTTCGCGGGGAAAAGTATGCGTATTCCGAAATATAAGTACCAATTCACCATGAAGTTGCCAGTGCCTTCAGTTGCGCTACTGTTATCCCGGACCTCAGCAACTCCGTAGCGTCTGTCTTTGCGGTCCATAAGGACAGTAGCAGTGTAAGCGTTCCATCTATAATGTCTGTCTGTCCGCAGAGTCCGTGGAAGCAGGAGAACGTGGAGCCGGAGGCGGTGATGATCGTGCTATGTTCCATCTGTAACGTCTGTCTGTATATGTCTGTCCGCAGAGTCCGTGGAAGCAGGAGAACGTGGAGCCGGAGGCGGCGATGATCGTGCCGGTGCCCGGCCCGCTGTACGGAGCGCTGATCGTCGGCCAGGAGTCCATCACGTACCACAACGGCAGCAGCTACTTCACCGTGGCGCCGCCCATCCTCAAGGTAGGCCCACAGGGGGTGGGCGGGGTACAGAGGGTGGACGACTGGACGGGTATCCTGGGTTCGTGCCCTCCCAGGCCGCCGAGATTGCCACTCGTGTGTGAGCGTAGCGCGTCCGATTTCCCGGATAAAGTGGGACGTGAAGTCCTAAGAATTCACAAGAACTCTAGGTAGACGTACTCGCCAAGGACCGTCACTGATTCGACCTACAGTCTGTACTGTACTCTACTGTATTTGATGCGATGGGAGTGGTGAAATGTAAACAAAGCGTACAATGAAAAGCAACGATAATCTTTCAACCGAGATGATCCAGACAGCAGAAATGTTGTGCTTGGTCCTTAATGTGATCCGGCGTGATCAGCTTGAGAAGAGCTTTTTCGGTTGTGTATAGTCGAAACGAAACCCTGCCGACTGTGACCGTATTACGTTCGTGACTGCAGTGCCTGGCTGTGTCTGTAACTGTGTTACGCCTGTGCCCGGGTTCGTGACTGCAGTGCCTGGCTGTGTCTGTAACTGTGTTACGCCTGTGCCCGGGTTCGTGACTGCAGTGCCTGGCTGTGTCTGTAACTGTGTTACGCCTGTGCCCGGGTTTGTGACTTCATACCTGGCTGTGCCTGTAACTGTGTTACGTCTGTGCCCGGGTTCGTGACTGCAGTGCCTGGCTGTGTCTGTAACTGTGTTACGCCTGTGCCCGGGTTCGTGACTGCAGTGCCTGGCTGTGCCTGTAACTGTGTTACGCCTGTGCCCGGGTTCGTGACTGCAGTGCCTGGCTGTGTCTGTAACTGTGTTACGCCTGTGCCCGGGTTCGTGACTGCAGTGCCTGGCTGTGTCTGTAACTGTGTTACGCCTGTGACCGGCAGCAAAGCACGATGACGTGTTACGGCCGGGTGGACCCGAACGGCGGCCGCTACCTGATGGGAGACATGGCTGGGCGCCTGTTCATGGTGCTGCTCGACGGCGAGGACAAGGATGGGGCCGAGAGGGACATCCAGGTGGAGCTGCTAGGTGAGGCGGGGACGGGGAGGGACGGAGAGGACACGGATGGGGCCGAGAGGGACATCCAGGTGGAGCTGCTAGGTGAGGCGGGGACGGGGAGGGACGGAGAGGACACGGATGGGGCCGAGAGGGACATCCAGGTGGAGATGCTAGGTGAGGCGGGGACGGGATGGACTGAGAGGACAAGGATGGGGCCGAGAGGGACATCCAGGTGGAGATGCTAGGTGAGGCGGGGACGGGGAGGGACGGAGAGGACAAGGATGGGGCGGGGACGGGGAGGGACGGAGAGGACACGGATGGGGCCGAGAGGGACATCCAGGTGGAGATGCTAGGTGAGGCGGGGACGGGGAGGGACGGAGAGGACAAGGATGGGGCGGGGACGGGGAGGGACGGAGAGGACACGGATGGGGCCGAGAGGGACATCCAGGTGGAGATGCTAGGTGAGGCGGGGACGGGGAGGGACGGAGAGGACAAGGATGGGGCGGGGACGGGGAGGGACGGAGAGGACACGGATGGGGCCGAGAGGGACATCCAGGTGGAGCTGCTAGGTGAGGCGGGGACGGGAGGGACGGAGAGGACGGGGGTGGGGCGGGGACGGGGAGGGACGGAGAGGACAAGGGTGGGGCGGGGACGGGGAGGGACTGAGAGGACAAGGGTGGGGCGGGGACGGGGAGGGACTGAGAGGACAAGGGTGGGGCGGGGACGGGGAGGGACTGAGAGGACAAGGGTGGGGCGGGGACGGGGAGGGACGGAGAGGACACGGATGGAGCCGAGAGGGACATCCAGGTGGAGATGCTAGGTGAGGCGGGGACGGGAGGGACGGAGAGGACAAGGATGGGGCGGGGACGGGGAGGGACGGAGAGGACACGGATGGGGCCGAGAGGGACATCCAGGTGGAGATGCTAGGTGAGGCGGGGACGGGAGGGACGGAGAGGACACGGATGGGGCCGAGAGGGACATCCAGGTGGAGATGCTAGGTGAGGCGGGGACGGGAGGGACTGAGAGGACAAGGATGGGGCGGGGACGGGGAGGGACGGAGAGGACACGGATGGGGCCGAGAGGGACATCCAGGTGGAGCTGCTAGGTGAGGCGGGGACGGGAGAGACTGAGAGGACACGGATGGGGCCGAGAGGGACATCCAGGTGGAGCTGCTAGGTGAGGCGGGGACGGGAGGGACGGAGAGGACACGGATGGGGCCGAGAGGGACATCCAGGTGGAGATGCTAGGTGAGGCGGGGACGGGAGGGACGGAGAGGACAAGGATGGGGCCGAGAGGGACATCCAGGTGGAGATGCTAGGTGAGGCGGGGACGGGAGGGACGGAGAGGACAAGGATGGGGCCGAGAGGGACATCCAGGTGGAGATGCTAGGTGAGGCGGGGACGGGAGGGACGGAGAGGACAAGGATGGGGCCGAGAGGGACATCCAGGTGGAGATGCTAGGTGAGGCGGGGACGGGAGGGACGGAGAGGACAAGGATGGGGCGGGGACGGGAGGGACGGAGAGGACAAGGGTGGGGCGGGGACGGGGAGGGACTGAGAGGACAAGGGTGGGGCGGGGACGGGGAGGGACTGAGAGGACAAGGGTGGGGCGGGGACGGGGAGGGACTGAGAGGACAAGGGTGGGGCGGGGACGGGGAGGGACTGAGAGGACAAGGGTGGGGCGGGGACGGGGAGGGACTGGGAGGACAAGGGTGGGGCGGGGACGGGGAGGGACTGAGAGGACAAGGGTGGGGCCGAGAGGGACATCCAGGTGGAGCTGCTAGGTGTGGCTGGGACGGGGAGGGACTGAGAGGACAGGGAGGAGGTGGGGACGGGAGGGACGGAGAGGACAAGGGTGGGGCGGGGACGGGGAGGGACTGAGAGGACAAGGGTGGGGCGGGGACGGGGAGGGACTGAGAGGACAAGGGTGGGGCGGGGACGGGGAGGGACTGAGAGGACAAGGGTGGGGCGGGGACGGGGAGGGACTGAGAGGACAAGGGTGGGGCGGGGACGGGGAGGGACTGAGAGGACAAGGGTGGGGCGGGGACGGGGAGGGACTGAGAGGACAAGGGTGGGGCCGAGAGGGACATCCAGGTGGAGCTGCTAGGTGTGGCTGGGACGGGGAGGGACTGAGAGGACAGGGAGGAGGTGGGGAGGGATACACAGGTGAAGTTGCTAGGTGAGGCGGGGACGGGAGGGACGGAGAGGACAAGGATGGGGCGGGGACGGGGAGGGACTGAGAGGACAAGGGTGGGGCGGGGACGGGGAGGGACTGAGAGGACAAGGGTGGGGCGGGGACGGGGAGGGACTGAGAGGACAAGGGTGGGGCCGAGAGGGACATCCAGGTGGAGCTGCTAGGTTCAGTTCAGAGAAATTTATTGCAAATAAACCAAATAAACATACAATACACAACAAAATGGATCGGCGCAAAAGCTTACGCTTAAATCATAGCACCTTTCCAGAATAACATAAGACATACATAAAGCGAAGATAAATCGTGTAACACAAGCAAACTAAAAGAAACCAAGGTCCCTTTGTCGAACGCGCCGACCCCGCCACCCGCCCGCCGAGTGTCGCGCGTATTCATCAAAGTTCTCCGGCGCCAGGCAGCTGCAGTCGGATCAGTGTAATGTTGTGAAGCTAATTACGTATGTTATGAAGGTGAACGAAAGCGTCGAGTTTGCATGATGAATGATTGAAAGTGAAAAGCGACATATGATTCTTGGTGTTTGGTTAGGCCCTTTCCATTCAGAAGAATGTTACATTTCTTAGAGGTCGAAAAGTTATCAAAAAGAGGAATTTCTACTTTAATATTGGTGATAAGATTATTTCTTTGGACATTGTAAAGGGGACACGTGAAAATGAAATGAGCGGCATCTTCGCGTCTATGTCCACATCTGCATGATGGGCTCGTGATATCCGGATATTGTATTTGAAAGAGATGTACGTTAAGTGTTGTTAATCCGATTCGAAGTCTAGTGTGAAGTGTGTTTCCTGTTTTAGTACCGTACATGTGTGTTAGTGGTGGTTTTGGTGTTCCAAGTCGCTGCCAGACTAGACGAGCAAAGTGAGAACGGGATTGAGTGTCACGTAGGGTTATGGCCAATAGGTTCCAGTTTCGAATGGTTGCGGGAAAAAAAGAGCGATAGAATGATGTGAGACGCGCTGGTATGGTAGAAAGAAGGCTGCTGTTACGTAGTCGAAGACCAGTTGCGTTTATTCTTGTGTCTGTCAGTATGTTGGTCAGGTATGTAGGTAGATGAGGATTATCATAATAAAGTCTATGGAAGAAGATGAGTTTATGTATAAGTCGCCTTGTAGTCAGTCGTTCCCACCCCAAATCGTTCAGTAGTGATGTCGTTGGTGTTCGAAACATTGCTCCGGTCACGAGTCTGGCACATCGGTTTTGTAGAGATTCTAGTCGTTGGGCGTCAGTCAGTGTTATATTTCCGTCGTAAATAATGTCACAGTAGTCAAAGTGTGGTCTTATGTAAGTCTTATAGATGTTGTCAAGTACTGATCGTGGGAGAAATCTAGCCACAGGATAAATAGGCCCTAGTGTTTTATTTATCGTACGTATGATTGTATTAATGTGTTGTTTGAAGTGTAGGTCAGTTGACAGCGTAAGTCCAAGATGTTTGTGGCTCGTCTCTGCAGGTATGTCTTGTCCATCAAATGTTAGTCTCATGTCTGGAATGTCATGTCTATTCGTGAATGTAAGTCGTACTGTCTTAAGGGTATTAAAGCTTATCGCCCAGTCATGTCCGTATTGCTGAATGATATCCAGGTCAGTCTGTATGGATAGTTGTCCTTCGGAGTCCTGAGAGTGAGATGCGTAAAGAGAGGTGTCGTCTGCGTAAAAAAGAGCGTCATTGTGAGTCTGTCCGGAGAGATCATTTAGGTACATAATTGCTAGCAGAGGTCCGAGCACTGAGCCTTGGGGGCAGCCAGAAAGGATTTCCTCGGGTGGTGAAATTGAATTTCCGACTCGTACCGTTTGTGATCGACCGATTAAATATGTTTCAAGCCATTCCAGAAGGGGTCCAATGATTTTGAATTGTATTTTACATTTAGCTATTAGACCATCATGCCAAATTTTATCAAAATATTTAGAGATGTCCAGGAATACGGCGGTGAATTGTGTGGCTGGGACGGGAGGGACGGAGAGGACGGGGGTGGGGCGGGGACGGGGAGGGACTGAGAGGACAAGGATGGGGCCGAGAGGGACATCCAGGTGGAGCTGCTAGGTGTGGCTGGGACGGGAGGGACGGAGAGGACGGGGGTGGGGCGGGGACGGGGAGGGACTGAGAGGACAAGGGTGGGGCGGGGACGGGGAGGGACTGAGAGGACAAGGGTGGGGCGGGGACGGGGAGGGACTGAGAGGACAAGGATGGGGCCGAGAGGGACATCCAGGTGGAGCTGCTAGGTGAGGCGGGGACGGGAGGGACGGAGAGGACACGGATGGGGCCGAGAGGGACATCCAGGTGGAGATGCTAGGTGAGGCGGGGACGGGGAGGGACGGAGAGGACAAGGATGGGGCGGGGACGGGGAGGGACGGAGAGGACACGGATGGGGCCGAGAGGGACATCCAGGTGGAGCTGCTAGGTGAGGCGGGGACGGGAGGGACGGAGAGGACACGGATGGGGCCGAGAGGGACATCCAGGTGGAGCTGCTAGGTGAGGCGGGGACGGGGAGGGACGGAGAGGACAAGGATGGGGCGGGGACGGGGAGGGACGGAGAGGACAAGGATGGGGCCGAGAGGGACATCCAGGTGGAGCTGCTAGGTGAGGCGGGGACGGGAGGGACGGAGAGGACAAGGATGGGGCGGGGACGGGGAGGGACTGAGAGGACAAGGGTGGGGCGGGGACGGGGAGGGACTGAGAGGACAAGGGTGGGGCGGGGACGGGGAGGGACGGAGAGGACAAGGGTGGGGCGGGGACGGGGAGGGACTGAGAGGACAAGGGTGGGGCGGGGACGGGGAGGGACTGAGAGGACAAGGGTGGGGCGGGGACGGGGAGGGACTGAGAGGACAAGGATGGGGCCGAGAGGGACATCCAGGTGGAGCTGCTAGGTGAGGCGGGGACGGGAGGGACGGAGAGGACACGGATGGGGCCGAGAGGGACATCCAGGTGGAGATGCTAGGTGAGGCGGGGACGGGGAGGGACGGAGAGGACAAGGATGGGACGGGGAGGGACGGAGAGGACACGGATGGGGCCGAGAGGGACATCCAGGTGGAGCTGCTAGGTGAGGCGGGGACGGGAGGGACGGAGAGGACACGGATGGGGCCGAGAGGGACATCCAGGTGGAGCTGCTAGGTGAGGCGGGGACGGGGAGGGACGGAGAGGACAAGGATGGGGCGGGGACGGGGAGGGACGGAGAGGACAAGGATGGGGCCGAGAGGGACATCCAGGTGGAGCTGCTAGGTGAGGCGGGGATGGGAGGGACGGAGAGGACAAGGATGGGGCGGGGACGGGGAGGGACTGAGAGGACAAGGGTGGGGCGGGGACGGGGAGGGACGGAGAGGACAAGGGTGGGGCGGGGACGGGGAGGGACTGAGAGGACAAGGGTGGGGCGGGGACGGGGAGGGACGGAGAGGACACGGATGGGGCCGAGAGGGACATCCAGGTGGAGATGCTAGGTGAGGCGGGGGACGGGAGGGACGGAGAGGACAAGGATGGGGCGGGGACGGGGAGGGACGGAGAGGACACGGATGGGGCCGAGAGGGACATCCAGGTGGAGATGCTAGGTGAGGCGGGGACGGGAGGGACGGAGAGGACAAGGATGGGGCGGGGACGGGGAGGGACGGAGAGGACACGGATGGGGCCGAGAGGGACATCCAGGTGGAGCTGCTAGGTGAGGCGGGGACGGGAGGGACGGAGAGGACAAGGATGGGGCGGGGACGGGGAGGGACTGAGAGGACAAGGGTGGGGCGGGGACGGGGAGGGACTGAGAGGACAAGGGTGGGGCGGGGACGGGGAGGGACGGAGAGGACAAGGGTGGGGCGGGGACGGGGAGGGACTGAGAGGACAAGGGTGGGGCGGGGACGGGGAGGGACTGAGAGGACAAGGATGGGGCGGGGACGGGGAGGGACTGAGAGGACAAGGGTGGGGCGGGGACGGGGAGGGACGGAGAGGACAAGGGTGGGGCGGGGACGGGGAGGGACTGAGAGGACAAGGGTGGGGCGGGGACGGGGAGGGACTGAGAGGACAAGGATGGGGCCGAGAGGGACATCCAGGTGGAGATGCTAGGTGAGGCGGGGACGGGGAGGGACTGAGAGCACAAGGATGGGGCCGAGAGGGACATCCAGGTGGAGATGCTAGGTGAGGCGGGGACGGGAGGGACGGAGAGGACAAGGATGGGGCCGAGAGGGACATCCAGGTGGAGCTGCTAGGTGAGGCGGGGACGGGAGGGACGGAGAGGACAAGGATGGGGCCGAGAGGGACATCCAGGTGGAGCTGCTAGGTGAGGCGGGGACGGGAGGGACGGAGAGGACAAGGATGGGGCCGAGAGGGACATCCAGGTGGAGCTGCTAGGTGAGGCGGGGACGGGAGGGACTGAGAGGACAAGGATGGGGCGGGGACGGGAGGGACGGAGAGGACAAGGGTGGGGCGGGGACGGGGAGGGACTGAGAGGACAAGGGCGGGGACGGGGAGGGACTGAGAGGACAAGGGTGGGGCGGGGACGGGGAGGGACTGAGAGGACAAGGGTGGGGCGGGGACGGGGAGGGACTGAGAGGACAAGGGTGGGGCGGGGACGGGGAGGGACTGAGAGGACAAGGGTGGGGCCGAGAGGGACATCCAGGTGGAGATGCTAGGTGAGGCGGGGACGGGAGGGACGGAGAGGACAAGGATGGGGCCGAGAGGGACATCCAGGTGGAGATGCTAGGTGAGGCGGGGACGGGAGGGACGGAGAGGACAAGGATGGGGCCGAGAGGGACATCCAGGTGGAGCTGCTAGGTGAGGCGGGGACGGGAGGGACGGAGAGGACAAGGATGGGGCCGAGAGGGACATCCAGGTGGAGCTGCTAGGTGAGGCGGGGACGGGAGGGACGGAGAGGACAAGGATGGGGCGGGGACGGGAGGGACGGAGAGGACAAGGGTGGGGCGGGGACGGGAAGGGACTGAGAGGACAAGGGTGGGGCGGGGACGGGGAGGGACTGAGAGGACAAGGGTGGGGCGGGGACGGGGAGGGACTGAGAGGACAAGGGTGGGGCGGGGACGGGGAGGGACTGAGAGGACAAGGGCGGGGACGGGGAGGGACTGAGAGGACAAGGGTGGGGCCGAGAGGGACATCCAGGTGGAGCTGCTAGGTGTGGCTGGGACGGGGAGGGACTGAGAGGACAGGGAGGAGGTGGGGAGGGATACACAGGTGAAGTTGCTAGGTGAGGCGGGGACGGGAGGGACGGAGAGGACAAGGATGGGGCGGGGACGGGGAGGGACTGAGAGGACAAGGGTGGGGCGGGGACGGGGAGGGACTGAGAGGACAAGGGTGGGGCCGAGAGGGACATCCAGGTGGAGCTGCTAGGTGTGGCTGGGACGGGAGGGACGGAGAGGACGGGGGTGGGGCGGGGACGGGGAGGGACTGAGAGGACAAGGATGGGGCCGAGAGGGACATCCAGGTGGAGCTGCTAGGTGTGGCTGGGACGGGGAGGGACTGAGAGGACACGGATGGGGCCGAGAGGGACATCCAGGTGGAGATGCTAGGTGAGGCGGGGACGGGGAGGGACTGAGGACAAGGATGGGGCCGAGAGGGACATCCAGGTGGAGATGCTAGGTGAGGCGGGGACGGGGAGGGACTGAGAGGACAAGGATGGGGCCGAGAGGGACATCCAGGTGGAGCTGCTAGGTGAGGCGGGGACGGGAGGGACGGAGGACAAGGATGGGGCCGAGAGGGACATCCAGGTGGAGATGCTAGGTGAGGCGGGGACGGGAGGGACGGAGAGGACAAGGATGGGGCCGAGAGGGACATCCAGGTGGAGATGCTAGGTGAGGCGGGGACGGGAGGGACTGAGAGGACAAGGATGGGGCCGAGATGGACATCCAGGTGGAGATGCTAGGTGAGGCGGGGACGGGAGGGACTGAGAGGACAAGGATGGGGCCGAGAGGGACATCCAGGTGGAGATGCTAGGTGAGGCGGGGACGGGAGGGACTGAGAGGACAAGGATGGGGCCGAGAGGGACATCCAGGTGGAGATGCTAGGTGAGGCGGGGACGGGAGGGACTGAGAGGACAAGGATGGGGCCGAGATGGACATCCAGGTGGAGATGCTAGGTGAGGCGGGGACGGGGAGGGACGGAGAGGACAAGGATGGGGCCGAGATGGACATCCAGGTGGAGATGCTAGGTGAGGCGGGGACGGGAGGGACTGAGAGGACAAGGATGGGGCCGAGAGGGACATCCAGGTGGAGATGCTAGGTGAGGCGGGGACGGGGAGGGACTGAGAGGACAAGGGTGGGGCCGAGAGGGACATCCAGGTGGAGATGCTAGGTGAGGCGGGGACGGGGATGGACTGAGAGGACAAGGATGGGGCCGAGAGGGACATCCAGGTGGAGATGCTAGGTGAGGCGGGGACGGGGAGGGACTGAGAGGACAAGGATGGGGCCGAGAGGGACATCCAGGTGGAGATGTTAGGTGAGGCGGGGACGGGATGGACTGAGAGGACAAGGGTGGGGCCGAGAGGGACATCCAGGTGGAGATGCTAGGTGAGGCGGGGACGGGGATGGACTGAGAGGACAAGGATGGGGCCGAGAGGGACATCCAGGTGGAGATGCTAGGTGAGGCGGGGACGGGGAGGGACTGAGAGGACAAGGATGGGGCCGAGAGGGACATCCAGGTGGAGATGCTAGGTGAGGCGGGGACGGGATGGACTGAGAGGACAAGGGTGGGGCCGAGAGGGACATCCAGGTGGAGATGCTAGGTGAGGCGGGGACGGGATGGACTGAGAGGACAAGGGTGGGGCCGAGAGGGACATCCAGGTGGAGATGCTAGGTGAGGCGGGGACGGGAGGGACTGAGAGGACAAGGATGGGGCCGAGAGGGACATCCAGGTGGAGATGCTAGGTGAGGCGGGGACGGGGATGGACTGAGAGGACAAGGATGGGGCCGAGAGGGACATCCAGGTGGAGATGCTAGGTGAGGCGGGGACGGGGAGGGACTGAGAGGACAAGGGTGGGGCCGAGAGGGACATCCAGGTGGAGATGCTAGGTGAGGCGGGGACGGGGAGGGACGGAGAGGACAAGGATGGGGCCGAGAGGGACATCCAGGTGGAGATGCTAGGTGAGGCGGGGACGGGGATGGACTGAGAGGACAAGGATGGGGCCGAGAGGGACATCCAGGTGGAGATGCTAGGTGAGGCGGGGACGGGGAGGGACGGAGAGGACAAGGATGGGGCCGAGAGGGACATCCAGGTGGAGATGCTAGGTGAGGCGGGGACGGGGATGGACTGAGAGGACAAGGATGGGGCCGAGAGGGACATCCAGGTGGAGCTGCTAGGTGAGGCGGGGACGGGAGGGACGGAGAGGACACGGATGGGGCCGAGAGGGACATCCAGGTGGAGATGCTAGGTGAGGCGGGGACGGGGATGGACTGAGAGGACAAGGATGGGGCCGAGAGGGACATCCAGGTGGAGCTGCTAGGTGAGGCGGGGACGGGAGGGACGGAGAGGACACGGATGGGGCCGAGAGGGACATCCAGGTGGAGCTGCTAGGTGAGGCGGGGACGGGGATGGACTGAGAGGACAAGGATGGGGCCGAGAGGGACATCCAGGTGGAGCTGCTAGGTGAGGCGTGGACGGGATGGACTGAGAGGACAAGGGTGGGGCGGGGACGGGAGGGACTGAGAGGACAAGGATGGGGCCGAGAGGGACATCCAGGTGGAGATGCTAGGTGAGGCGGGGACGGGAGGGACGGAGAGGACACGGATGGGGCCGAGAGGGACATCCAGGTGGAGATGCTAGGTGAGGCGGGGACGGGGATGGACTGAGAGGACAAGGATGGGGCCGAGAGGGACATCCAGGTGGAGATGCTAGGTGAGGCGGGGACGGGATGGACTGAGAGGACAAGGGTGGGGCGGGGACGGGGAGGGACTGAGAGGACAAGGATGGGGCGGGGACAGGGAGGGACTGAGAGGACAAGGATGGGGCCGAGAGGGACATCCAGGTGGAGATGCTAGGTGAGGCGGGGACGGGATGGACTGAGAGGACAAGGGTGGGGCGGGGACGGGGAGGGACTGAGAGGACAAGGATGGGGCGGGGACAGGGAGGGACTGAGAGGACAAGGATGGGGCCGAGAGGGACATCCAGGTGGAGATGCTAGGTGAGGCGGGGACGGGATGGACTGAGAGGACAAGGGTGGGGCGGGGACGGGGAGGGACTGAGAGGACAAGGATGGGGCGGGGACAGGGAGGGACTGAGAGGACAAGGAGGAGGCGGGGAGGGATGCCCAGGTGGAGTTGCTAGGTGTGGCTGGGACGGGGAGGGACTGAGAGGACAGAGAGGAGGTGGGGAGGGATACACGGGTGAAGTTGCTAGGTGAGGCGGGGACGGGGATGGACTGAGAGGACAAGGGTGGGGCGGGGACGGGGAGGGACTGAGAGGACAAGGATGGGGCGGGGACGGGGAGGGACTGAGAGGACAAGGAGGAGGCGGGGAGGGATGCCCAGGTGGAGTTGCTAGGTGAGGCGGGGACGGGGAGGGACTGAGAGCACAAGGATGGGGCCGAGAGGGACATCCAGGTGGAGATGCTAGGTGAGGCGGGGACGGGGAGGGACGGCGAGGACACGGATGGGGCCGAGAGGGACATCCAGGTGGAGATGCTAGGTGAGGCGGGGACGGGGAGGGACTGAGAGGACAAGGATGGGGCCGAGAGGGACATCCAGGTGGAGATGCTAGGTGAGGCGGGGACGGGAGGGACGGAGAGGACAAGGATGGGGCGGGGACGGAGGGACGGAGAGGACAAGGGTGGGGCGGGGACGGGGAGGGACGGAGAGGACAAGGATGGGGCCGAGAAGGACATCCAGGTGGAGATGCTAGGTGAGGCGGAAGGGAAGGGACTGAGTACAGGGAGGAGGCGGGGAGGGATGCCCAGGTGGAGTTACTAGGTGAGACTGGACGGGATGGGGAGGACGAAGAGGGAGCCGAGTGGGACATCCAGTTGGAGCAGCTAGCTGAGACGGGGATCAGGCAGGTCGGGACGGAACGGAACGGAACGGAACGGAACGGAACGGAACGGAACGGAACGGAACGGGACGAGACGGGGACGGGGACGGGACGGGACGGGACGGGACGGGGAGGGGAGGGAAAGGATGGGGGTTAGGCAGCGATATGGGACGTGACGGGACCGGACGGGACCGGGACGGGACCGGGACGGGACCGGGACGAGGACCGGGACGGGACCAGGGACGGGACCGGGACGGGACCGGGACGGGACCGGGACGGGACCGGGACGGGACCGGGGACGGGACGGGACCGGGACGGGACCGGGACGGGACGGGACCGGACCGGGACGGGACCGGGAAGGGACGGGGAGGGAAAGGATGGGGGGTTAGGCAGCGAGATGGGATGTAACGGGGCGGGGATGGGTTGGATGAGCATGACTGGGAAGTCTAGCTTGATCTCATCTAGAGCTGCGCGAGTGACTATGCTGATTTAGGTCATTTAAGTCAATGCTAGCCGATCCGCGTGATTTGAGTAAATATCTGATAACAATCGTCCGTTATTGTCATCGAGTTGGTTAGTAAGCTGCTCTCTTCACTTGGCTGTACCTCCACTTCGCTGTGCTTAGAAACGAACCAGAGTGAAACTCACATCTCTATCTACCTCTCCCCCCCCCCCCCCCCCCCCCGACGCGACGCCGGCGTGCAGGCGAGTGCAGCATTCCGGAGTGCATCAACTACCTGGACAAACGGCGTGGTGTTCGTGGGTTCTCGGCTGGGCGACTCTCAGCTGGTGCAGCTGCGCGTGCAGCCGGACGAGAGCGGCTCCTACTTGACGGTGCTGGACTCGCACACGAATCTGGCGCCCATCGTCGACATGGTGGTGGTGGACCTGGAGCGACAGGGTCAGGCGACAGCTCGTCACCTGCTCAGGTGAGATCGAGGCACAGACATGCAGCGGACGCAGCTGGCTAGTGTTTGGACATACACCACTGTGCGCCTTGGTCGTTATCAGCTGAAGAGCATGTGGTGCCAAATAACCCGAGCAGTAGAGACGCCCTATAAACCCAAAATGATCATCAGTTGAAGAGTGCCCATCGTATATTCGTAGTTTTCGTATAGTGCTGTCGTAGTAGTGTCAAAGTATTGAGTATGTCATATGTATCGCCAATCGGAGCGTGCTCGGTTTTCCCCGAGCATCATCGAATGAATCTGTCGGCGGCTTTCCTAAACTGATTGCCGTCTTAGAAATAGCCGGGTGTAGTTTATGTGATATTGACACTGGACATGGCCACGTTCTGTGTCAACCTATGTATACAATAACAATTGGGCTTGACTTTCACACAGTGATAAATATTTACTCCGGCTGATCTTCCTTTCGTTTAATTAATTATGGATGACTGTGCGTCATGTGTACCATTTGAGTTAGGTGCATTATACAACGGTAGTGAGTTTCACACATTACAAAAACAAATCACTTTGACTGCCCCTTTTCATTTGCTTATAAATGAATTATTATACGATGTCGCTGGCTCCATTATACCACGTCCCCTTCTACATCGGCAACTTGAATGTAATGCTGGCATCCTAGCTTGACGTCTCTCTCTCTCTCTCTCTCTCTCTCTCTCTCTCTCTCTCTCTCTCTCTCTCTCTCTCTCTCTCTCTCCTCTCTCTCTCTCTCTCCTCTCTCTCTCTCTCTCTCTCTCTCTCTCTCTCTCTCTCTCTCTCTCTCTCTATCTCTCTCTCTCTCTCTCTCTCTCTCTCTCTCTCTCTCTCTCTCTCTTCTCTCTCTCTCTCTCTCTCTCTCTCTCTCTCTCTCTCTCTCTCTCTCTCTCTCTCTCTCTCTCTCTCTCTCTCTCTCTCTCTCTCTCTCTCTCTCTCTCTCTCTCTCTCTCTCTCTCTCTCTCTCTCTCTCTCTCTCTCTCTCTCTCTCTCTCTCTCTCTCTCTCTCTCTCTCTCTCTCTCTCTCTCTCTCTCTCTCTCTCTCTCTCTCTCTCTCTCTCTCTCTCTCGTCTCTCTCTCGCTCTCGCTCTCGCTCTTCGCTCTCGCTCTCGCTCTCGCTCTCGCTCTCGCTCTCGCTCTCGCTCTCTCTCTCTCTCTCTCTATGTGTCTGTCTGTCTGTCTGTCAGGTGCGTTCAAGGACGGCAGTCTGCGTGTGATTCGGAACGGTATCGGTATCCACGAGCTGGCCAGCATAGACCTGGCCGGCATCAAGGCCATGTGGAGCCTCAGTGTGGGCACCGGTGGAGACGGAGGAGATGGAGACGGAGACGGGGGAGACGGAGACGAACAGTTTGACAACACGCTCGTCATCGCGTTCGTCGGTGAGACACGGTGTGTACCGACCGGGAGAGGAAGAGGTGAAGGGAGATGGGAGGCAGAGAGCGGAGAGGGGCTGTTATGTTGATCCGACGGGGGAGGAAGAGGGGAGGGGAGATGGGAGGCAGAGAGCGGAGAGGGCTGTTATGTTGGATTTGGTTTTATTTGGTTGATTTCCTGTCTGAACTTCGGGCGGTATGTTGATTTTGTTTTATTTTGGTTGATTTCCTGTCTGAACTTCGGGCGGTTTTAATTCATGAAAGCACGCCATGCCAGGCCAGAATAGAAACGTGACATATCTTTTGATAAGGTCATCACATGTGTGTTGTGAACTTTAAGCCGAACCCGCAGTCCAGTTGTAAATCGATACAATTGTGCTGCGATCTTGTCCCGAACGTGTCGCTAGCATTCGTTATAGTGACCGCAGTACGAGTACAAGTGTGCTGTCTGTATCAATTAACCCATCAGCAGACCAGTGTGCTGTCTCTGTATTAATTAACCCGTCCAGCAGACCAGTGTGCTGTCTCTGTATTAATTAACCCGTCAGCAGACCAGTGTGCTGTCTCTGTATCAATTAACCCGTCCAGCAGACCAGTGTGCTGTCTGTATTAATTAACCCGTCCAGCAGACCAGTGTGCTGTCTCTGTATTAATTAACCTGTCCAGCAGACCAGTGTGCTGTCTGTATCAATTAACCCATCCAGCAGACCAGTGTGCTGTCTCTGTATTAATTACCCATCCAGCAGACCAGTGTGCTGTCTCTGTATTAATTAACCCATCCAGCAGACCAGTGTGCTGTCTCTGTATTAATTAACCCATCAGCAGACCAGTGTGCTGTCTCTGTATTAATTAACCCGTCCAGCAGACCAGTGTGCTGTCTCTGTATTAATTAACCCGTCCAGCAGACCAGTGTGCTGTCTCTGTATTAATTAACCCGTCCAGCAGACCAGTGTGCTGTCTCTGTATTAATTAACCCATCCAGCAGACCAGTGTGCTGTCTCTGTATTAATTAACCCATCCAGCAGACCAGTGTGCTGTCTCTGTATTAATTAACCCATCCAGCAGACCAGTGTGCTGTCTCTGTATTAATTAACCCGTCCAGCAGACCAGTGTGCTGTCTCTGTATTAATTAACCCGTCCAGCAGACCAGTGTGCTGTCTCTGTATTAATTAACCCGTCCAGCAGACCAGTGTGCTGTCTCTGTATTAATTAACCCGTCCAGCAGACCAGTGTGCTGTCTCTGTATTAATTAACCCGTCCAGCAGACCAGTGTGCTGTCTCTGTATTAATTAACCATCAGCAGACCAGTGTGCTGTCTCTGTATTAATTAACCCGTCCAGCAGACCAGTGTGCTGTCTCTGTATTAATTAACCCGTCCAGCAGACCAGTGTGCTGTCTGTGTCAATTAACCCATCCAGCAGACCAGTGTGCTGTCTCTGTATTAATTAACCCGTCCAGCAGACCAGTGTGCTGTCTCTGTATTAATTAACCCATCCAGCAGACCAGTGTGCTGTCTCTGTATTAATTAACCCGTCAGCAGACCAGTGTGCTGTCTCTGTATTAATTAACCCATCAGCAGACCAGTGTGCTGTCTCTGTATTAATTAACCCATCCAGCACACCAGTGTGCTGTCTCTGTATTAATTAACCCGTCCAGCAGACCAGTGTGCTGTCTCTGTATTAATTAACCCGTCCAGCAGACCAGTGTGCTGTCTCTGTATCAATTAACCCGTCCAGCAGACCAGTGTGCTGTCTGTATCAATTAACCCATCCAGCAGACCAGTGTGCTGTCTCTGTATTAATTAACCCGTCCAGCAGACCAGTGTGCTGTCTCTGTATTAATTAACCCGTCCAGCAGACCAGTGTGCTGAGTCTAGTGGGAGAGGTGTGGGCGTACTGCCTCTGTTTGTATTGCTCATCGCTGTCCCCTAACCACTCGCCTTTCTCGCCTGTCTCTCCCCAGTGTGCTGAGCCTGGTGGAGAGGAAGTGGAGGAGACCGAGATTGCGGGACTCGCCAGCGACCAGCAGACGTTCTTCTGCAGTAACGTGGAACACTCACAAATCCTACAGGTCAGTTGTACAGGTCCTACAGGTCAGTTGTACAGATCCTACAGGTCAGTTGTACAGATCCTACAGGTCAGTTGTACAGATCCTACAGGTCAGTTGTACAGATCCTACAGGTCAGTTGTACAGATCCTACAGGTCAGTTGTACAGATCCTACAGGTCAGTTTTACATATCCTACATGTCAGTTTGTACAGGTCCTACAGGTCAGTTGCACATATCGTACAGGTCAGTTGTACAGATCCTACAGGTCAGTTGTACAGATCCTACAGGTCAGTTGTACAGATCCTACAGGTCAGTTGTACAGATCCTACAGGTCAGTTGTACAGATCCTACAGATCAGTTGTACAGATCCTACAGGTCAGTTGTACAGGGTCCTACAGGTCAGTTGTACAGATCCTACAGGTCAGTTGTACAGATCCTACAGGTCAGTTGTACAGATCCTACAGGTCAGTTGTACAGATCCTACAGGTCAGTTGTTACAGATCCTACAGGTCAGTTGTACAGATCCTACAGGTCAGTTGTACAGATCCTACAGATCAGTTGTACAGATCCTACAGGTCAGTTGTACAGATCCTACAGGTCAGTTGTACAGATCCTACAGATCAGTTGTACAGATCCTACAGGTCAGATGTACGGATACTACAGGTCAGATGTACAGATTCTACAGCCGGCAAGAACAACACGAAACTAATAAGAGTAAAACATTGGTGGATTATTCGTATTCTCGCTCTACTTCTTTGTGTATTTCTTCTAATGGTACTAACGTTTGCTATCGCACTAGAAGTGTTTTATTTCCATTATGGCCCTATATTTTCCCGTCGAATTGAGAAATATCGACCTCCCATTTAGACATGCTTAGTTACAGAATCGTTAAACTCGATTCCTTCTTCCTTCTGATTTCACATCGAAAGGCGCGTTACCCGCGTATACCCCAAGAGACACCACGACCACGTCTATATCCGCCAGGTGACGGCCAGCTCGGCCCGCCTCCTGAGTGACTCGACCGGCCAGCTGCTGAGCGAATGGCGACCTCCGGGCGGACGCAACATCTCCGTGGTCACCGCCAACAGCCGCCAGATGGCCTGCGCCGTCGGCAGCGATCTCTTCTACCTGGAGATCGAGAGCGGGGAGGTGGTGCAGAAGAGGTCAGTGGAGGCCCCCTCAGTCAGGAGGTCTGGGGGATAAGTGCATACTCAGGGTATAATCGCTATGGTAGATGACGGGTAATGCGGCCTGTGAGTGACTCACCCGTGCACAGCCTGTTTATGCATTGCGTATCTTGGATTTTGTTGTGAATTGCGAGGCAGGACCGTTAAAATATTCAAAGCAGTTTTAAATTTTTGTTTTAACAGATATAGCATGTGCAAGTGCATAGTGCAGATTTAGGTTTGTGGCTACGCTGGCAGCAGTTGTTGATCGTCTGGCAGAGTAGCGGCCGGCGTGTGCTGTTTGACCTAATGGCCTGTATGTCGGCCATCTGACCTAATGACCTGTATGTCGGCCATCTGACCTAATGGCCTGTATGTCGGCCATCTGACCTAATGGCCTGTATGTCGGCCATCTGACCTAATGGCCTGTATGCCGGCCATCTGACCTAATGGCCTGTATGCCGGCCATCTGACCTAATGACCTGTATGTCTGCCATCTGACCTAATGGCCTGTATGTCGGCCATCTGACCTAATGGCCTGTATGTCTGCCATCTGACCGAATACCGTGCGTGTCCGCTGCGCAGTATGACCACCCTGGAGCACGAGGTGGCCTGTATCGACCTGACGCCGGCCGGCGGACAGCAGCGCGCCGAGCTGGTGGCCGTGGCGCTCTGGACCGACATATCGGCCCGCACACTGTCACTGCCCGGCCTCCAGCCGCTCTGCAAGGAGTGCCTCGGCGGCGAGATCATACCACGGTAAACATCTCGGCCCGCACACTCACTGCCCGGCCTCCAGCCGCTCTGCAAGGAGTGCCTCGGCGGCGAGATCATACCACGGTAAACATCTCGGCCCGCACACTGTCACTGCCCGGCCTCCAGCCGCTCTGCAAGGAGTGTCTCGGCGGCGAGATCATACCACGGTAAACATCTCGGCCCGCACACTCACTGCCCGGCCTCCAGCCGCTCTGCAAGGAGTGCCTCGGCGGCGAGATCATACCACGGTAAACATCTCGGCCCGCACACTGTCACTGCCCGGCCTCCAGCCGCTCTGCAAGGAGTGCCTCGGCGGCGAGATCATACCACGGTAAACATCTCGGCCCGCACACTGTCACTGCCCGGCCTCCAGCCGCTCTGCAAGGAGTGCCTCGGCGGCGAGATCATACCACGGTAAACATCTCGGCCCGCACACTGTCACTGCCCGGCCTTCAGCCGCTCTGCAAGGAGTGCCTCGGCGGCGAGATCATACCACGGTAAAAACAGACGTAGCTGGACGCGCTGAGCGAATATCAACACTCAGTACTGACACGCGACATATTCCCGGTACATATTGCGGTACTGACAGACGTGACATATTCCCGGTACATATTGCGCACGTAGTGTGCGAGCATTGTCAAATATCGGTCGACTTGTGCTTCCACAATGGACTCTTAGATATCACAATGGACTTCCACTTGATTGCACTGTTCATCATCGCGAACTTCTCATCCCGTTGCCTTTTTTGCGTGTCGAATTGCTGACCAGTGAGCACGTATCTGCCTCAGGTTTGCGCTTGAGTTTAACGTGGTGACAATATGTGCCATGTTGCCAGATTTGCCTAGCTCACCGGTTTGTGTGTGACCATTACTTTACTGCTCTGTGTTGCCAGGTCGATCCTGCTAGCCGAGTTTGAGGGTGTGCCCTACTGCCTGGTGGCCATGGGAGACGGCTCGCTGTTCTATTTCCACGTCCACCTCAAGAGCGGCACACTCACCGAAAAGAAAAAGGTACGTTAGACAGCGTGCATGTAATTAATCGGCGTTATCAGTTTTGCATGTTTGGTGGTATCATTCTTGGTGGCGACGTATTTGTGTTTGCCTGGTTAGGTTTGTCTTAGTCTGAGGGCAACGATCAGCATGTTCTGTAATAAGAAGCGGATATGGCAGGCTTTTATTACAAGAAAAGACACTTCCATGGTATTTCTAAAGTTGCTTCCCCGGAGAAAATGACGAAGCTATGCCAAAACAGCACGACATTGCGGACCAATTCAGTCACTTCAACTGGACAGATGAGTGACTGACGAGCGACTCACGCTAACTGACCTGACTGGCTGCTGACCTGACTGGCTGCTGACCTGACTGGCTGCTGACCTGACTGGCTGCTGACCTGACTGGCTGCTGACCTGACTGGCTGCTGACCTGACTGGCTGCTGACCTGACTGGCTGCTGACCTGACTGGCTGCTGACCTGACTGGCTGCTGACCTGACTGGCTGCTGACCTGACTGGCTGCTGACCAGACTGGCTGCTGACCTGACTGGCTGCTGACCAGACTGGCTACTGACCAGACTGGCTGCTGAGTGCTGACCAGACTGGCTGCTGAGTGCTGACCAGACTGGCTGCTGACCTGACTGGCTGGCTGCGGACCTGACTGGCTGGCTGCGGACCTGACTGGCTGGCTGCGGACCTGACTGGCTGGCTGCGGACCTGACTGGCTGGCTGCGGACCTGACTGGCTGGCTGCGGACCTGACTGGCTGGCTGCGGACCTGACTGGCTGGCTGCGGACCTGACTGGCTGGCTGCGGACCTGACTGGCTGGCTGCGGACCTGACTGGCTGGCTGCGGACCTGACTGGCTGGCTGCGGACCTGACTGGCTGGCTGCGGACCTGACTGGCTGGCTGCGGACCTGACTGGCTGGCTGCGGACCTGACTGGCTGGCTGCGGACCTGACTGGCTGGCTGCGGACCTGACTGGCTGGCTGCGGACCTGACTGGCTGGCTGCAGACCTGACTGGCTGGCTGCTGACCTGACTAGCTGCTGACCTGACTGGCTGCTGACCTGAATGGCTGCTGACCTGAATGGCTGCTGACCTGAATGGCTGCTGACCTGACTGGCTGCTGACCTGACCTGTGCTCTGTGCCTGCCAGGTGACGCTGGGCACACAGCCGACCGTGCTCCGCGCGTTTCGACCCCACTCCACTAGCAGTGTGTTCGCCTGCTCCGACCGGCCGGCAGTCATCTACTCATCCAACTACAAACTGGTCTTCTCCAATGTCAACCTGCGCGAGGTCAATCACATGTGCACGCTCAACACGCGCGCGTATCGAAACAGGTGAGTCAGTCGGGTGACGCACGTTTTCTGTCGCATTTCTCGAATCCCCTGAACCGAAAGAAAACAATACTTTCGAGAAATGATCGAGATGAGTGACTGGAACGCACTTCCGGAACACGTCGTTTCATCAGCGACGACGAACCTCTTCAAGAACTGCCTGGACCACTACTGGGCGGACATCATGTGCGATGCACCAGGATAGGCGACAAAATACTGAAGCCAAGTATGTTCAGGGAAAGTGCACCCTTTTGAATTCTCCACTGAGGCATAAAAACAATCGAGAGCTGTAAAGAGCGGGCAGGACAGGCATCTAACTCGCCTTATAGTCCGGTACTACCAGTTAAACGCCTTTTTGGGGCGATGACCGAGCGGACGCGCACTGGTAAAGCTACAACATGTTTGAAATATGAAACTGTATGGGAGCACATGTGGTAGTAACAGTCCTTTTAGTCCTCCATAAAAATTGCCAGGCCTCCATGCATGCCAACATAACAATTAAGTTTATTAAATTGTACAGGATCTCCTTTCTCGAATCCGCTAAAAGGGAGCACGTCCTGAGCGCTGAATGCTTCAGCGTATACAAAACTAATGCTTAGATAAATCAAGCCATTTTTGTATCAAGAATTATTTTTGTTCACTTCGACGTCTGCGGGTGCCACGTGCTGTGTACCACCCCTATCAGAACGCACCATAACAAAATCAAAATTGATTTGATGTTCCTATCCAATAGTGAAAACCCGATTTCAATCGGAGCAGTGGTTGCAAAGTTATTAGCTTCCGAAAAGCGTCTGTATGGCCGGTTCGGGCCGGGTCAAATGTAAATTTGTTACCGAGCGGGCGCGAAGCGCCCGTGAGGTTTCTCGTCAACTTACTAGACAAATTTACATTTGACCCGTCCCGACCCGGCCCGACCCGGCCCGACCCGGCCCGACCCGGCCCGACCCGGCCCGACCCTGCCCGACCCTGCCCGACCCGGCCCGACCCGGCCCGACCCGGCCCGACCCGGCCATACAGACGCTTTTCGGAAGCTAATAACTTTGCAACCACTGCTCCGATTCAGATCGGTTTTTCACCATTGGATAGGACCATCAAATCAATTTTTATTTTGTTATGGTGCGTTCTGATAGGGGTGGTACCACAGCGTGTGGCCGGTGGCACCCGCAGACGTCGAAATGAACCAAAATAATGATTGATCAAAAATGGCTTGATTTATCTAAGCATTCGTTTTTTGTATACGGTGAAGCATGCAGCCGTTCAGGACGTACTCCCTTTTGGCGGATTCGAGAAAGGATCATGTACAATTTAATAAGACTTAATTTGTATGTTGGCATGCATGGAGGCCTGGCAATTTTTATGGAGGACTAAAAGGACTGTGTTACTACCATGTGTGCTCCCGTACCGTTTCATATTTCAAACCTGTTTTAGCTTTACCAATGCGCGTCCGCTCGGTCATCGCCCAAAAAAAAAAAGCATTTTACTGGTCTAGTAAAGTAAGTTGACGAGAAACCTCGCGGGCGCTTCGCGCCCGCTCGGTAATAAGTACAAGCGAGCACAAGAGTGCCGGTTCCTACGCTGCACATTGTATTCACATGGCCGTTTGGAGTGCCATTGTGCCAGTGGGGATGTAGCTCAGTGGTAGAGCGCTCGCTTCGCATGTGAGAGGCCCCGGGTTCAAACCCCGGCATCTCCAATCGTTTTCACCTCGCGCCCCAGTCGTTTCGCCTTGCTGTAGCGTTCGTTTTGTCATACCTCGGTTTGTCATAAATGCTCTGTTTAGTAACGCCTCATTTTATGCCCATGTTATAAATTTTGGGGACACTTTCACTTATTCAATATCATGTGCGCTGTTTAGGTTGGCGTCATGGGCGACATGTGCTGGCAGTTTACGGTGTGACACTATTGCCTGTGTGCCGGCAGCTTGGCACTTGCCACCGATACCACCATCACAATCGGCGTGGTGGACGACATTCAGAAGCTACACATCCGCTCCGTCAAACTGTACGAGTCGCCACGACGTATCGCCTACCAGGAGCCCACTGAGGTGAGTGCTTCGGTCTGAAATCGCCCTGCACTCTCATCTTTATCAGACGTTCGGCGTGCTCTCCCAGTATGTGTGTGAGGACACCAGCGGTTCTGTGCTGACGTCACACCCTGTGTCTGTGTTCCTCCGACGTTCGGCGAGCTCGCTATGCAGCTGAATGTGCTGCAGGACGCGAGCTGCCTGCTGTGACGTCACTAGTTCTGGTCTGACGGCATGCCTTGCGTTTCAGACGTTCGGCGTGCTGTCTATGCGGCTGGACGTGCAGGACTCGAGCTGCCTGGTGGCGCCTCGACCTTCCGCCTCCACTGAGGCCAAGTCAGTGAGCCAGTCGTCCAGCGGCCAGCTGCACCGGCCCTCCCTGCAGCAGCTCGAGCAGGGGCAGGAGGTACTTTGTCACGCTGCTGGTGTTTAATGCGATGTCGTGACGTGATCCATTCAATCCTCCTCTTCCCTTCCATTACCTCCCTTCAACTCCATGTAGCCATATGTAAATGTTGTCATCTTAAAGACATCTTGTTATATCATTTGTTTTTATTCAAAACAAACGACAGCTTTATGATTTCTATCCAAAAACACATTGGCGTTAAGTCGAGTTTTTCCTTTGCAATCCATCACGGCTTATTTGTCCGCGTCTGTGCGCCCACATAGCAGTGGCTGCTCCGTCTGACATTGTACCCTCTCCGCCCCGCGCCCCGTCACAGGTGGAGGTGCACAGTCAGTGGCTGCTCCGTCTGACATTGTACCCTCTCCGTCCCGCGCCCCGTCACAGGTGGAGGTGCACAGTCAGTGGCTGCTCCGTCTGACATTGTACCCTCTCCGTCCGGCGCCCCGTCACAGGTGGAGGTGCACAGTCAGTGGCTGCTCCGTCTGACATTGTACCCTCTCCGTCCCGCGCCCCGTCACAGGTGGAGGTGCACAGTCAGTGGCTGCTCCGTCTGACATTGTACCCTCTCCGTCCCGCGCCCCGTCACAGGTGGAGGTGCACAGTCAGTGGCTGCTCCGTCTGACATTGTACCCTCTCCGCCCCGCGCCCCGTCACAGGTGGAGGTGCACAGTCAGTGGCTGCTCCGTCTGACATTGTACCCTCTCCGTCCCGCGCCCCGTCACAGGTGGAGGTGCACAGTCAGCGGCTGCTCCGTCTGACATTGTACCCTCTCCGTCCGGCGTCCCGTCACAGGTGGAGGTGCACAGTCAGTGGCTGCTCCGTCTGACATTGTACCCTCTCCGCCCCGCGCCCCGTCACAGGTGGAGGTGCACAGTCAGTGGCTGCTCCGTCTGACATTGTACCCTCTCCGCCCCGCGCCCCGTCACAGGTGGAGGTGCACAGTCAGTGGCTGCTCCGTCTGACATTGTACCCTCTCCGCCCCGCGCCCCGTCACAGGTGGAGGTGCACAGTCAGTGGCTGCTCCGTCTGACATTGTACCCTCTCCGTCCGGCGCCCCGTCACAGGTGGAGGTGCACAGTCAGTGGCTGCTCCGTCTGACATTGTACCCTCTCCGTCCCGCGCCCCGTCACAGGTGGAGGTGCACAGTCAGTGGCTGCTCCGTCTGACATTGTACCCTCTCCGTCCGGCGCCCCGTCACAGGTGGAGGTGCACAGTCAGTGGCTGCTCCGTCTGACATTGTACCCTCTCCGCCCCGCGCCCCGTCACAGGTGGAGGTGCACAGTCAGTGGCTGCTCCGTCTGACATTGTACCCTCTCCGCCCCGCGCCCCGTCACAGGTGGAGGTGCACAGTCAGTGGCTGCTCCGTCTGACATTGTACCCTCTCCGCCCCGCGCCCCGTCACAGGTGGAGGTGCACAGTCAGCGGCTGCTCCGTCTGACATTGTACCCTCTCCGCCCCGCGCCCCGTCACAGGTGGAGGTGCACAGTCAGTGGCTGCTCCGTCTGACATTGTACCCTCTCCGCCCCGCGCCCCGTCACAGGTGGAGGTGCACAGTCAGTGGCTGCTCCGTCTGACATTGTACCCTCTCCGCCCCGCGCCCCGTCACAGGTGGAGGTGCACAGTCAGCGGCTGCTCCGTCTGACATTGTACCCTCTCCGTCCCGCGCCCCGTCACAGGTGGAGGTGCACAGTCAGTGGCTGCTCCGTCTGACATTGTACCCTCTCCGTCCCGCGCCCCGTCACAGGTGGAGGTGCACAGTCAGTGGCTGCTCCGTCTGACATTGTACCCTCTCCGTCCCGCGCCCCGTCATAGGTGGAGGTACACAGTCAGCAGTCAGCGGCTGCTCCGTCTGACATTGTACCCTCTCCGCCCCGCGCCCCGTCACAGGTGGAGGTGCACAGTCAGTGGCTGCTCCGTCTGACATTGTACCCTCTCCGCCCCGCGCCCCGTCACAGGTGGAGGTACACAGTCAGTGGCTGCTCCGTCTGACATTGTACCCTCTCCGCCCCGCGCCCCGTCACAGGTGGAGGTGCACAGTCAGTGGCTGCTCCGTCTGACATTGTACCCTCTCCGCCCCGCGCCCCGTCACAGGTGGAGGTACACAGTCAGTGGCTGCTCCGTCTGACATTGTACCCTCTCCGTCCCGCGCCCCGTCACAGGTGGAGGTGCACAGTCAGCGGCTGCTCCGTCTGACATTGTACCCTCTCCGTCCCGCGCCCCGTCACAGGTGGAGGTGCACAGTCAGCGGCTGCTCCGTCTGACATTGTACCCTCTCCGCCCCGCGCCCCGTCACAGGTGGAGGTGCACAGTCAGCAGTCAGCGGCTGCTCCGTCTGACATTGTACCCTCTCCGCCCCGCGCCCCGTCACAGGTGGAGGTGCACAGTCAGTGGCTGCTCCGTCTGACATTGTACCCTCTCCGTCCCGCGCCCCGTCACAGGTGGAGGTGCACAGTCAGTGGCTGCTCCGTCTGACATTGTACCCTCTCCGTCCCGCGCCCCGTCACAGGTGGAGGTGCACAGTCAGTGGCTGCTCCGTCTGACATTGTACCCTCTCCGCCCCGCGCCCCGTCACAGGTGGAGGTGCACAGTCAGTGGCTGCTCCGTCTGACATTGTACCCTCTCCGTCCCGCGCCCCGTCACAGGTGGAGGTGCACAGTCAGTGGCTGCTCCGTCTGACATTGTACCCTCTCCGTCCGGCGCCCCGTCACAGGTGGAGGTGCAGTCAGTGGCTGCTCCGTCTGACATTGTACCCTCTCCGTCCGGCGCCCCGTCACAGGTGGAGGTGCACAGTCAGCGGCTGCTCCGTCTGACATTGTACCCTCTCCGTCCCGCGCCCCGTCACAGGTGGAGGTGCAGTCAGTGGCTGCTCCGTCTGACATTGTACCCTCTCCGTCCGGCGCCCCGTCACAGGTGGAGGTGCACAGTCAGCGGCTGCTCCGTCTGACATTGTACCCTCTCCGTCCCGCGCCCCGCCACAGGTGGAGGTACACAGTCAGTGGCTGCTCCGTCTGACATTGTACCCTCTCCGCCCCGCGCCCCGTCACAGGTGGAGGTGCACAGTCAGTGGCTGCTCCGTCTGACATTGTACCCTCTCCGCCCCGCGCCCCGTCACAGGTGGAGGTACACAGTCAGTGGCTGCTCCGTCTGACATTGTACCCTCTCCGCCCCGCGCCCCGTCACAGGTGGAGGTGCACAGTCAGTGGCTGCTCCGTCTGACATTGTACCCTCTCCGCCCCGCGCCCCGTCACAGGTGGAGGTGCACAGTCGTGGCTGCTCCGTCTGACATTGTACCCTCTCCGCCCCGCGCCCCGTCACAGGTGGAGGTGCACAGTCAGTGGCTGCTCCGTCTGACATTGTACCCTCTCCGCCCCGCGCCCCGTCACAGGTGGAGGTGCACAGTCAGTGGCTGCTCCGTCTGACATTGTACCCTCTCCGTCCCGCGCCCCGTCACAGGTGGAGGTGCACAGTCAGTGGCTGCTCCGTCTGACATTGTACCCTCTCCGTCCGGCGCCTCGTCACAGGTGGAGGTGCACAGTCAGTGGCTGCTCCGTCTGACATTGTACCCTCTCCGCCCGGCGTCCCGTCACAGGTGGAGGTACACAGTCAGTGGCTGCTCCGTCTGACATTGTACCCTCTCCGCCCCGCGCCCCGTCACAGGTGGAGGTGCACAGTCAGTGGCTGCTCCGTCTGACATTGTACCCTCTCCGCCCCGCGCCCCGTCACAGGTGGAGGTGCACAGTCAGTGGCTGCTCCGTCTGACATTGTACCCTCTCCGTCCGGCGCCCCGTCACAGGTGGAGGTACACAGTCAGTGGCTGCTCCGTCTGACATTGTACCCTCTCCGTCCCGCGCCCCGTCACAGGTGGAGGTGCACAGTCAGTGGCTGCTCCGTCTGACATTGTACCCTCTCCGCCCCGCGCCCCGTCACAGGTGGAGGTACACAGTCAGTGGCTGCTCCGTCTGACATTATACCCTCTCCGTCCCGCGCCCCGTCACAGGTGGAGGTGCACAGTCAGTGGCTGCTCCGTCTGACATTGTACCCTCTCCGTCCGGCGTCCCGTCACAGGTGGAGGTGCACAGTCAGCGGCTGCTCCGTCTGACATTGTACCCTCTCCGTCCGGCGCCCCGCCACAGGTGGAGGTGCACAGTCAGTGGCTGCTCCGTCTGACATTGTACCCTCTCCGCCCCGCGCCCCGTCACAGGTGGAGGTGCACAGTCAGTGGCTGCTCCGTCTGACATTGTACCCTCTCCGTCCGGCGTCCCGTCACAGGTGGAGGTGCACAGTCAGCGGCTGCTCCGTCTGACATTGTACCCTCTCCGTCCGGCGCCCCGCCACAGGTGGAGGTGCACAGTCAGTGGCTGCTCCGTCTGACATTGTACCCTCTCCGCCCCGCGCCCCGTCACAGGTGGAGGTGCACAGTCAGTGGCTGCTCCGTCTGACATTGTACCCTCTCCGTCCGGCGCCCCGTCACAGGTGGAGGTGCACAGTCAGTTGCTGCTCCGTCTGACATTGTACCCTCTCCGTCCGGCGCCCCGTCACAGGTGGAGGTGCACAGTCAGCGGCTGCTCCGTCTGACATTGTACCCTCTCCGCCCCGCGCCCCGTCACAGGTGGAGGTGCACAGTCAGTGGCTGCTCCGTCTGACATTGTACCCTCTCCGTCCGGCGCCCCGTCACAGGTGGAGGTGCACAGTTAGTGGCTGCTCCGTCTGACATTGTACCCTCTCCGTCCGGCGTCCGTCACAGGTGGAGGTGCACAGTCAGTGGCTGCTCCGTCTGACATTGTACCCTCTCCGTCCGGCGCCCCGTCACAGGTGGAGGTGCACAGTCAGTGGCTGCTCCGTCTGACATTGTACCCTCTCCGTCCGGCGCCCCGTCACAGGTGGAGGTGCACAGTCAGTGGCTGCTCCGTCTGACATTGCACCCTCTCCGCCCCGCGCCCCGTCACAGGTGGAGGTGCACAGTCAGTGGCTGCTCCGTCTGACATTGTACCCTCTCCGTCCGGCGCCCCGTCACAGGTGGAGGTGCACAGTCAGTGGCTGCTCCGTCTGACATTGTACCCTCTCCGTCCCGCGCCCCGTCACAGGTGGAGGTGCACAGTCAGTGGCTGCTCCGTCTGACATTGTACCCTCTCCGTCCCGCGCCCCGTCACAGGTGGAGGTGCACAGTCAGTGGCTGCTCCGTCTGACATTGTACCCTCTCCGTCCCGCGCCCCGTCACAGGTGGAGGTGCACAGTCAGTGGCTGCTCCGTCTGACATTGTACCCTCTCCGTCCCGCGCCCCGTCACAGGTGGAGGTGCACAGTCAGTGGCTGCTCCGTCTGACATTGTACCCTCTCCGTCCCGCGCCCCGTCACAGGTGGAGGTGCACAGTCAGTGGCTGCTCCGTCTGACATTGTACCCTCTCCGTCCCGCGCCCCGTCACAGGTGGAGGTGCACAGTCAGTGGCTGCTCCGTCTGACATTGTACCCTCTCCGTCCGGCGCCCCGTCACAGGTGGAGGTGCACAGTTAGTGGCTGCTCCGTCTGACATTGTACCCTCTCCGTCCCGCGCCCCGTCACAGGTGGAGGTGCACAGTCAGTGGCTGCTCCGTCTGACATTGTACCCTCTCCGTCCGGCGCCCCGTCACAGGTGGAGGTGCACAGTCAGTGGCTGCCCCGTCTGACATTGTACCCTCTCCGTCCGGCGCCCCGTCACAGGTGGAGGTGCACAGTCAGTGGCTGCTCCGTCTGACATTGTACCCTCTCCGTCCGGCGCCCCGTCACAGGTGGAGGTGCACAGTCAGTGGCTGCTCCGTCTGACATTGTACCCTCTCCGTCCGGCGCCCCGTCACAGGTGGAGGTGCACAGTCAGTGGCTGCTCCGTCTGACATTGCACCCTCTCCGCCCCGCGCCCCGTCACAGGTGGAGGTGCACAGTCAGTGGCTGCTCCGTCTGACATTGTACCCTCTCCGCCCCGCGCCCCGTCACAGGTGGAGGTGCACAGTCAGTGGCTGCTCCGTCTGACATTGTACCCTCTCCGTCCGGCGCCCCGTCACAGGTGGAGGTGCACAGTCAGCGGCTGCTCCGTCTGACATTGTACCCTCTCCGCCCCGCGCCCCGTCACAGGTGGAGGTGCACAGTCAGTGGCTGCTCCGTCTGACATTGTACCCTCTCCGTCCGGCGCCCCGTCACAGGTGGAGGTGCACAGTCAGTGGCTGCTCCGTCTGACATTGTACCCTCTCCGTCCGGCGCCCCGTCACAGGTGGAGGTGCACAGTTAGTGGCTGCTCCGTCTGACATTGTACCCTCTCCGTCCGGCGCCCCGTCACAGGTGGAGGTGCACAGTCAGTGGCTGCTCCGTCTGACATTGTACCCTCTCCGTCCGGCGCCCCGTCACAGGTGGAGGTGCACAGTCAGTGGCTGCTCCGTCTGACATTGTACCCTCTCCGTCCGGCGCCCCGTCACAGGTGGAGGTGCACAGTCAGTGGCTGCTCCGTCTGACATTGCACCCTCTCCGCCCCGCGCCCCGTCACAGGTGGAGGTGCACAGTCAGTGGCTGCTCCGTCTGACATTGTACCCTCTCCGCCCCGCGCCCCGTCACAGGTGGAGGTGCACAGTCAGTGGCTGCTCCGTCTGACATTGTACCCTCTCCGTCCGGCGCCCCGTCACAGGTGGAGGTACACAGTCAGTGGCTGCTCCGTCTGACATTGTACCCTCTCCGCCCCGCGCCCCGTCACAGGTGGAGGTGCACAGTCAGCGGCTGCTCCGTCTGACATTGTACCCTCTCCGCCCCGCGCCCCGTCACAGGTGGAGGTGCACAGTCAGTGGCTGCTCCGTCTGACATTGTACCCTCTCCGTCCGGCGCCCCGTCACAGGTGGAGGTGCACAGTCAGTGGCTGCTCCGTCTGACATTGTACCCTCTCCGTCCCGCTTCCCGTCACAGGTGGAGGTGCACAGTCAGCAGTCAGTGGCTGCTCCGTCTGACATTGTACCCTCTCCGTCCGGCGCCCCGTCACAGGTGGAGGTGCACAGTCAGTGGCTGCTCCGTCTGACATTGTACCCTCTCCGCCCCGCGCCCCGTCACAGGTGGAGGTGCACAGTCAGTGGCTGCTCCGTCTGACATTGTACCCTCTCCGTCCGGCGCCCCGTCACAGGTGGAGGTGCACAGTCAGTGGCTGCTCCGTCTGACATTGTACCCTCTCCGTCCGGCGCCCCGTCACAGGTGGAGGTACATAGCAGTGGCTGCTCCGTCTGACATTGTACCCTCTCCGCCCCGCTTCCCGTCACAGGTGGAGGTGCACAGTCTGCTCATCATCGACCAGCACACGTTCGAGGTACAGCACGCGCACTCGTTCGTGCCGTCCGAGTACGCGCTCAGCCTGATCTCGACCAGGTTCGACAACGACCCGGCGGTCTACTTCGTGGTCGGCACCGCCTATGTTAACCCAGAGGAGTCGGAGCCGAAGCAGGTCAGCGGGGGTCGGGTTTGGCTGGAAATGTGTGAGGATGTAGTCTGGGTGTATACCGGTAGGAGGTAGGGAGCAAGGCAGGGTATGGCGGTGGTATTGATCTGGTGGTCGGTTTGTGACGGCAAGCTGACGCAGGACTGTGCTCACCGCTTCCTCCGTCGGAGATCGGGGTCCGATCACCCGACGGGTATACAGACCATGTGTGGTCTGAACGCCACCACTTCTAATCACCTTGTTATATATTTATATATATATATATATATATATATATATATATATATATATATATATATATATATATATATATATATAATATCAGCTTGTTGAGATACTCTCTAAAGGCGACATCGCACCAATACGTCGCAGACCTTGGAGCAGAGTGTTTCGGACTGCATATAACTGTGGTAGTTGCGCTGCCGTAAAGCCCAAATGAGAAACAAGGATATGACTTGACGAAGGAATTGACGCGCTGTGTGCTGCTCCAACAGGGCCGGATCGTGGTGTTCCAGTTCCACGACCAGAAGTTGACGCAGGTGGCAGAGAAGGAGATCAAGGGCGCGTGCTACAGTCTAGCCTCCTTCAATGGCAAACTGCTGGCCAGTATTAACAGCACGGTAAGGGGATATGTGGCCACTGCCGTCTGCTCTAGTGTCATTTGAGGCTGGTGGGGTTGCTGGTGTTTCAGTATCGGTTGCATTTTGTTAACATCAATTTATATCACTTTGCTCTGCCTTATTTTAGACCTATATTGTATTGTATCCGTTTTGTTTGCCATGCATACTTACAGGCCTACATTGTCTCACCACACCAGTGTGAACTAACTTCAGTGGTGTACACTTCTAATCGGTGTATTATGTACTGACATACTCCCTAAAGATGGTACTGCACCGATACGTCGCAAACCAAACGTTTGCACCATCCCTCCCTCCGCTTCTGCTGTCCTACCATGACCTGTTCTACGACGCTCTGTCCTGTCGTTCTGACCCTCTACCGTGATCCGCCCTGACCTGACCTGACCTGACCTGACCTGACCTGACCTGACCTGACCTGACCTGACCCGACCTGACCTGACCCGACCTGACCTGCCGCCGCCAGGTGCGGCTGTTTGAGTGGACGATGGAGCACGAGCTGCGCCTCGAGTGCAGCCACTTCAACAACGTGGTGGCACTCTACTTGAAGACCAAGGGCGACTTTGTGCTGGTGGGCGACCTGATGCGCTCCATCACGGCACTTCAGTACAAGGCGATGGAGGGCAACTTTGACGAGGTGAGGTGCGAGCGGCGGGTCACGTTGATAACAGAAGACAGACGGATTTTCTGGTCTGGTGTGGTGGTTTGCGAGTGTTGTGGAAGGCTGTCTCACGGGGTGTGTAGATTCGAGTTATTCATGTTTTGCATGGTGCGTAGGTCTGTTGGTTCAAGTTCTCAATATCTTCACGCGTCGATAGTTAGTCCGTTGATATGTATGATAAACATGTTATAAGCTTCTCGAAGAGTTTCGCGGTTAATGATACTTTTCGGAAAGCGTAGACTTCAGTGGAACAGGGTTGTGCTCGACTCAGATTTTTTAGACTGACTCGACTCTGACTCATTTTCGAAGGGACTCTGACTCAACTCTGACTCAAGAGGGAGGAATTTGTTGTTTTGAGTCGACTCAACTTTGACTCATTTGCTGTTGCCCCTGACTCAACTCTGACTCAAGCGGGGGATAATTTTGTTTGAGTCGACTCAACTTTGACTCATTTGCTTTTACCCCTGACTCAACTCTGACTCATGCGAAAGTTTCTTGAGTCGACTCATTTTTGACTCATGTTCAACGGACTTCACGACTTTGATTCAAATGTAGGTATTTGACTTGAAAATGTCATTGGAATATTATATGTAAATACTTGTATTTGTATTTACACTGGATGAAGGCACATGAATATTGCATTATCATAAATATCGACTGCATCCACCTGCAATGTAAGGTATATTAAAATATATAATAGCAATAATGATAATAATCAAATAAAATAAAATGTATGGTTCGTAAAAACATTGAAGACAAATTGGCATTTACCTTGTATGTGTTCGCAGGGGTCATGGGACGTTTTAGTTCAAGTTAGATCGGTTGTTAGTGACAGGGGTTCAAGCTTAAATATATTATCGGGGTACGTGCGTAAGTATGCTGAAATATCATCAGTTGGCTTTAATTATTGGTTTAAATTGGTCATTATTTTGATGCTATGTGATACAGTGTAAGTCATGTTGATATGGTTATTATTAGGTTATATATACTGCAGTTATCATGTCCATGTAGGTATTTAATATTGTATTGCTTCACTTAAGATAAGGAGCAGTCAGCAGATTAAGTGATGTAGTGAAGTACTCTTTAAGTTATTTGTGAAATACAAAATTGATTTATTATCAACTAATGATTATAAATTGGGTTTGCAAAGCACCCAAACTCGCAGCCTCACACTCTATAACATTGTTTGGACGCCTTTATTATGTAGTTGCTAGGATTTGTTTTTCTCGTCAGATGTGACTGACTCATAAGAGGATGAGTCGACTCAACATTGACTTGAGTGGCATCCAGGTGACTCAACGTTGACTCAAGCGACATCCATGTGACTCAACTCTGACTCAACTCAACCCCTTTATTTTTCTTAAGTGACTCGACTCTGACTCAAGTTGAGCCCCTATTTTTCTTAAGCGACTCAACTCTGACTCAAGTTGAGTGAGTCATGTTTGAGTCAAATTTGACTCACCGACTCTGAGTCAAGCACAACCCTGCAGTGGAATGTCAGGTGTTTGCCGGCGTCTGCATAGATGCACTACGAGTGTCAGTGTCGCCAACCATAGTGTCTCGCCGTGCTGTCCTCTGCCTGCTGGCCACCGACGTGTATCCCTCGCACCTCTGTCTGCTGGCCACCGACGTGTATCCGTCGCACCTCTCTCTGCTGGCCACCGACGTGTATCCCTCGCACCTCTGCCTGCTGGCCACCGACGTGTATCCGTCGCACCTCTGTCTGCTGGCCACCGACGTGTATCCGTCGCACCTCTGTCTGCTGGCCACCGACGTGTATCCCTCGCACCTCTGTCTGCTGGCCACCGACGTGTATCCCTCGCACCTCTGCCTGCTGGCCACCGACGTGTATCCCTCGCACCTCTGTCTGCTGGCCACCGCGTGTATCCATCTCACGTGTTCTCGGTGTTCACAGATGGCGCGCGACTTCAACGCCAAGTACATGACGGCCGTTGAGATTCTGGACGATGATACGTACCTAGGAGCCGAGAACAGTCACAACCTGTTCGTCTGTCAGAAGGACAGGTGAGCGCAGTCAAAAGTCTCTCAAATAGGCCAAAATAGACTCGCAGAGTTCGTACCCGAAGCAGGCTTGTAACGACTATTTTTGTAGTCTTCCCAAGTCTGACTCAAAAGCCGAAGAACTGACTCAACACTTGACTCAAGTGCTGTTTTTTCTTCAAAATGAATCGACTCGACTCTTGACTCAAGTGTTTTTGTTTTAATTGAATCGACTCTATTCATAACTCATCCAAAAATGTCCGACTCATGAATCGATTCATGACTCAACTCTGAGTCGGTTACAAGTCTGACCCGAAGGTGTGTGTGTGTGTGGGGGGGGGGGGGGGGGGGGGGGGATGCGATGTAGGGACTCCTCCTTTTGGATGTACTGGTCGTGGGTTCGGGCGTCGCTGGGTAGTGAGTTGATTGTGATGGCGGAAAGCTGAGGCTGCAGCGGCCGCATCTCGCCGCCCACCGCGAGGACAGGAACAGCGGGAACAGAAACAGCGAAAGGCGTTCAGACGAGGTGTGACTGACTGTGTCAGTGATGTCTGTATCTCGGCTGCGTACCGTACCGAGTCGGTGTGACCGGTGTTATAGACCCGGTGTGCGCTGTTGTGTCGTTGTGACCCCGCTGTGACCCGCTGTGACCTCTGACCTCTGACCTCTGACCTCTGACCTCTGACCTCTGACCTCTGACCTCTGACCTCCGCGTGTCCTGACAGCGCGGCCACCACGGACGAGGAGCGGATGCAGATGCAGGAGGTGGGCCGCTACCACGTGGGAGACATGGTGAACGTGTTTCGGCACGGCTCGCTGGTCATGCAGGGCGTCACCGAGAGCATGGCGCCCACCTCAGGCTGCGTCCTGTTCGGCACTGTCCAGGGATCGGTCGGTAAGTAACCCCGCCCCGGGAGAGGGGGCTGTACCGCCAGACGGACATTCGGGTCGGAACGTATTACTTCATTGTAGTGTCTAAGCGAGTGTGTTGAGTCTATGCCTGTGTCCGTATCGCTGTGTGTGTCCCTCCGTACCTGTGCCACTGCTTCTGGGTCCGGCTCACCATCCTCACTGTCCCTGTCGTCAGGCCTGGTGACACAGCTGGAGCCGGAGTTCTACACGTTCATCTCTGAACTGCAGCAGCAGCTGACCCGCGTGATCCGACCCGTCGGCAAGATCGAACACTCGGCCTGGCGCGCCTACCGCTGCGAACGGAAGACGGAGCCGTGCGAGGGGTTCATCGACGGTGACCTGATCGAGAGCTTCCTCGACCTCAACCGGGAGCAGATGGCGGAGGTCGTCAAGGAGCTGATGGTGAGAACGGAGAGGCTGGGGTGGTGGAGTGGGGGAGGGTCAGGGCATCTGGAGAGGTGGAGGTATTGGTGGAGAGATGGTGCGTGGGACAGCTGTTGGAGTGCCTGACTGATGGAACCTATTGAACGCAGCGCGTTTGGTGTGGTACGCGATGAGCAATCCTGTGTCGCGTCTTGGATGTGTTTGTTGATTGCTCGAAGTTGTCAAAGCTGCCCAGCATGACTGGTGAACGAGTGGACAGCTCGATACCTATCGTTGGAAGTGTTTTTTAATGTTTGTGTTAGTATAAGTCGGCTGTTTCGCATGACAAACCAGACACCGCGCTTTGTATCCCGCCTCATCATCGCCCACCTGACCCCACATGACTCATCTACTCCCCTGCCGCCTCAGATCACGGACTCGTCTGGCCAGCGGCGCGCCGCCACCGTGGACGACATCATCAAGGCCGTGGAGGAGTTAACAAGGATACATTGAGATCGAGAGAGACCGGCGGACCGCTGCCACCCCGCGAGCTGTGAATTGTTGTACCGACTGCGCTCCACGCCTCTCGGACCGCAGAGCGAGGCTTCCGTCGTCTCGAACTGCAGGGAAGACTCATGGCGTTTCGAACTACAGGGGGCTCTCTGGGCTCCTCTGAGGACATGGGAGGCTCCGGGGACGTTTCAGGCCCGCAGAGAGAGAGAGACGCTCTGGCGTCGTGGACTGCCCAGAGAGACTCGTCAGCCCAGGGAAGGACGAAGGCCGCGGCGTGACTGCTGCTGCCGATGTGGGACTGTTCTCTGGGCTGCGAACACAACGGGTGGATGAAGTTGGCGCCTGCGCGCTGCGCCGCGCTGCGCCGCGCTGAGCTGTGCCGAGAGGTGCCTGCCGTTAATGTGCTGGCACTGCCGGGCGGCTCGCGGCGGTCGTGTGTGCCGACGACGCGGTGACGGCGGCGGTGGTTGGTAGTATAATGTGAAGGCTCACTGCCCCCAGCTGCAGTCACCGCCGCCTCCCGCGTCCACCCGGCCAGACGTGCCCCGCTGCTGCTGCTGCTTTGTGTTCACGCGTAGGTACTGAATATACGTGTACTGACATTGAAAATTATTGAAACTGAAACTCTGAAACATTGAAACTCAAAGTTGACATTCCTTATGAGTCACCCTGTGACGAACGCCAGCTGCAACTTTGAACATGTTACTACACTGCTGCTAACACTTCGGATGCCAATTGTCAAGAAGACTCGTCTTCTGAATCGTTTACTCGGCTCCGTTCCCAAACTTCAATCGCACGAAAAAATCGTGGACTATTTATAATCGCTAAAACTACTTTTAAAACATTTTCACACTTCACATGATATGTATTGATTGTGACTAGGACGGATCGGGTCACATTCATGGTTGATGAGATGCCCGAATTCCCTGTGGTTACACACTCGCTCACGCGATAAATAGACATCTACGTATACACACTGATGAGATGCCCGAATTCCCTGTGGTTACACACTCGCCCACGCGATAAATAGAAGTCATCCCCTACGTACACACTGACCCGCAATGGACGATGTAATTATCATGTGCCCATACGACCACTTCCCTCCGACGAATCACCCAAATTACGAAATTACTATAAACGGTTTCCATTAACCCTATTAGTGGCGGGGGAGGGGGCAGATTCTGCCCACCCCTCAGGTTTTTCTCAGATATCTCCAGAACGGCTGGACCCATGCAATTTTGGGACTTCCTAGAATTGATTTCCGCATATGGAGTCAAAATTTTGAGTTCCTAGCCGTAACAGGGGCGGTTCCAGGGCCCGGTTTTGGAGAGTTTTGTTTTTTGTCGGCGACATTTGACGATAATACGGAGATGCGATCTTCACGGCTTCTTAACTGCCTGAAGTATAAAGGAGTTACATAGGTTTACGGTGATTGAAACAAGTGCAAATTAGTTGATGTTAATGAACTATAATATATATATATATATATATATTGCACGACAGAGGTTTCAGGGACCTGAAAAGGAGAGATTTGCAGGAAGTAATTGTGTATATACTTTGCCTCCCTTTTTCGCTAACCTGATACCGCCTATGGATACAAATATGCGTTATAACTGTTGTCTGATGTCACAATAACGCACCATTTCATGTATCCAAAAAATCCAACAAAAGATGGTTTTATTACGGATTTATTTCACCCCTATATTTAGTGACCTGCAAACGCCTATGATTTTTGAATTTTAAAAAGTATATCATATATCAATCCCCAATTCAATAGCTATCGATCCCCATTAGTTGCGTTAAAATCGGTTGATAAACATGGCAGCTGTGGTGGATCAAATATACCCCTAATTTTGTTAGTTTTTTGCCCCCCCCCCCCCCTGTTGCCCCTATCAAAGATTTAGGATTTTTAGAAATGTAGATCGTGTTGAGGGGAAGCGAACGCAGTTTGATTATTAAAAAAAAAAATATGATGGGTGGATCTCGAGATATCGGGGGGGGGGCGGGCGAATCCGCCCCCCCCCCCCCTTGCCACTAATAAGGGTAGCCAGGAGCAGACTGGTTATTGATTCACCTTTTTTGGAAGGATTCAATCACGATTCATTTTGGAATATGAATGATTCAGTCACCGTTTTATTCATGGATATCCATTTTGAGAAATTATTCTTTCCGATTCAAAGAGTCAAAACATTTTTTGATCAAATCACGTTTGACTCACCATTGAAATAGCATTGCACAGTCTTTTCGATTCAAAGAGCCTTGTTTATATGCGGGGTTTGATTCAAACATGATTCATGAATAAACCAATCTGGTGGTGAATCGATTCTTCTTTGATTCAAGGGGTTTTGATTGAACGATTCCAATCGATTCAATCAGAGTCGAATCAATAACCAGTCTGGCCAGGAGCCTGCTACTAATAGGGTTAAGTGACGGCTAACGCCATCAGACTGACCACAGAAGATAAGTAACACAGAAGTGTGTCCAGTAGGACTATCATAGGACCATTATTGTTCATCGCATTACTGCCGCTCGGGATGGTGTCCCAAAATTTGGCGATTTGGGTGGGAAATGACACCCAAATGTGAATAATTTTCCACTCTCAATTCCCATTTTAGGAGTGAATTGTCCACTCCCAAATTATGAATTGTGATATTGATTCTGACAAATATTGACTGAAAACTCATATCAACGAAAACTACTGATTTGCATATTAAAAACAGAAATCAATATTGTACCATTTTCTACATAATGTACAACTCATGGTCTTTTTTTGGCTCGAATTTTCCACTAAAACATCCAAGCAAAGGTGGAATTTTGGGACACAATACAATACAATACAAAATGCGGGATTTAGGCGACTAAGCCTGTAGGACCCGATCCAATCGAGCTCTCTTGGCGGGTGACGTTACATCAGCCGTCTTGGATGGGCACGTCGAACTTCGACGGTGCCCAGTGCTTATCTAAACTGGCCTTGAACTGGTTGACGATTTCCGCGGAGACTACGCTCACCAGCAACGAGTTCCAGTCATTTACAACCCGAACTGCGAAGGAGTTTCGTCTAGCCCTGGTGGTCGCATGCGGCTTTAGCACTTTCCATGGATGACCTCTAGTGGTTGAGGCAGCGGGTAACTGGAAGAATGACTGCGGGTCCATATCGATCCCCGAGTGGAACAGCTGGAACATCGTGATCGTGTCGCCCCTCCTCCTGTGGTAGAGCGGTGGCAGACTGAGCGCTCGCAGCCTCTCCGGATAAGGAACATCTCGGAGGTCTGTCACACATTGCGTGGCGCGTCTTTGGACCCTTTCGATGCTCTGCTATGTTTGCTAGCTGCGAGGGGTGGATGAACTTAGCAGTGTCGCTGCGAAAATTCGTATCCGTGACACTGCGAGCGTTCGCATCAATTCATGAGGCATATTATGATGACCTAGAGTGGAAATGCAACCTGATCAACCCGTAAATGCGTTTCGTTTGCGACACAAATATCTCCAAGTTTGACGATTTACCGATTTTCGGTGTTTGGGACCAAGCCACTCACTTTCATTCAGAAACTTAACAATTGCTCAGAATCGTTAGCGCTGATCATTAACTCCCCAGCTATATGGTGCACACAGCAGGCCGGGCTCAACATAACGACCGTTTTTCCCACTCCCAGCCTCCGTCACTGGCTAACCAACATAGCCTCAGTCACTGGCTAGCCAACAGCGGGCCACCCAGCCTCAGTCACTGGCTAGCCAACAGCGGGCCACCCAGCCTCAGTCACTGGCTAGCCAACAGCGGGCCACTCAGCCTCCGTCAGTGGCTAGCCAGGCCAGCCTCCGTCAGTGGCTAGCCAGGCCAGCCTCCGTCAGTGGCTAGCCAGGCCAGCCTCCGTCAGTGGCTAGCCAGACCAGCCTCGGTCAGTGGCTAGCCAGACCAGCCTCGGTCAGTGGTTAGCCAGACCAGCCTCGGTCAGTGGCTAGCCAGACCAGCCTCGGTCAATGGCTAGACAGACCAGCCTCGGTCAATGGCTAGACAGACCAGCCTCGGTCAATGGCTAGACAGACCAGCCTCCGTCAGTGGCTAGCCAGGCCAGCCTCCGTCAGTGGCTAGCCAGGCCAGCCTCCGTCACTGGCTAGCCAGGCCAGCCTCCGTCACTGGCTGGCCACTAGCCAGCACCGCCGGCCACCCAGTGAGCGACCCGGTCCAGTCCGGCGTCTGTGAGACAGCTGACCTCGACCACTGTGAGCCGCTGGGCGCTGCGCTGCTGCAGCTCCGACAGACGCAGCAGCAGCCGGTACTCGGTGACGGCCGCCGCCGAGGTCAGGTCAGTTTTGGTCAGCACCACCAGCACCTGGCGGAGACAGCGCGACGGAGGTGGTCTGGTGGTGGCCACTGTCATCAGACGGCACACAGACGGGGCAGTCACAGTGTGGAGCAGTCTGGGAATTTGGGCCATTTTCTGGACTTTTTGGGTCCAAAGAAATTTGCTCTCTTCATATTTGTTCAGGAAATTTGGTCTCTTTTCGCCTGATCTTACCGACATTGTAGTTAAAATATAATTAAATTTTCCTCACAAGGATTTAATATCTATTACAAATCAGGATTTTTTACTTTCCAAGTAAAATAATTAAAACAAAAATGAAAATATTAACTTGCCTGACAATACAATTTTACTCTCCACCTATGGATTTTTACTCTCCGGGACCAGGTCAGGAAATGAAAAATCCAACACTAGTGTGGAGACACGGCCAGCCCGTCGCCGCCGTGCAAGACGCATCCAATCGAAACAGTCAATCAACGATAAATTCAGAGTTGGAAAATAGCATCATGCGTTTGTCATGTTAAAATATATCGTGAGTCCCGCTTTGAACAGCGAGCTTATGCTGGAAGATCAATTAGTCTGGGTTTTCTTGATACCCGAACGCTCATCGCCCAAACCCAGATTCTGGCAGAGTACACTCCAAGGCCTCTGATAGCACCCAAATCATGTCACATTCCTTACACTGATACTGCACAATTCAAAGCAACTGGATCACACTCGTTTCCTGCAACAGCATGTCTGCCTCAACAGAAAACTTCAACTGAAAACGACGAATAGCATAGACACTACAGCTGCAGACACAGGAGCAAATACGCTCTAAATTCGAGTGCAGGCAGGCAGGTGCGACAAGAAGCGGCAGTACATCTACTGGTGCAAACAGAGACCCACGCCAGGAAGACGCTGTCACACAGTTCAGGCCAGGGAGACCCTCTGTCGGGCACCTGTCTCTCTTCCATCCTCATCTCCATGCAGCACCACCTTCTGCCTGGCCCCAGCAGCAGCCTCCCCCGCCCCGGCTCCACCCCTGTCCGCCCCGGCTCCACCCCTGTCCGCACCGCTCCTCCCACACTCGAACTGACTGTAGATGGCGTCATATCTGGCCAGCTCCGCCGGGGATAGCGACGGTCTCAGGTCGGCCAGCGCCGCCTCCAGATGAGCCTGAGTGATAATCACCGCCGTCGGTCCGTCTCCGTCTCCGTCTCCGTCTCCGTCTTCGTCTCTGTTCCCGAACCCGTTTCCGTCTCCGTCCTGCACCGCGGCCGACAGCATCGGATGCTCGTCCACCACCCGTGCCTCCGTCTGGTCCAGGGGCGGACCGCCCGCCTGCCGCCACCGCCGCTCTCCGCCGCCCTCTGCCTCCGCCCCGAGCTCCGGCGGCGGCGCGACGTCCCGCACCGCCCTCAGGTGAGCATCCGTCACCAGCGCGCGCAGGTCCGCCCCACTCAGTCCATCCCGCACCGCGATCCTCTCCAACTTCACATCCGCCGCCAGCGTGACCTCCGCGGTGAGCGCGGTCAGCACCTCCCTGCGGTCCTGCTCGTTCGGCAGGTGACATCTCAGCAGTCTCCCCAGCCGGCCCGGCCGCAGCAGGGCCGGGTCCAGCAGGTCGGGCCGGCTGGTGGCGGCCAGCAGGGCCAGCTGTCCGCCGCCGATCGGCGTCTCGGCACCGTCCAGCAGCGTCAGCAGCTGGTTCACCACACGGTCAGTGACCCCGGTGCTGTCGTGGCCGCGCCGCGGCGCCAGCGACTCGAACTCGTCGAAGAAGATGAGCGCAGGACTGGCGCGCGACGCCCTGAGGGAGGGAGGGCATGTGGTAAGGCAAGAGGTCAAGGAGGGATAAACACGGGCAGAACCTGATGAAGACACGATCGTAAGTTGAGCAACCAATCATAAGTGAGGATTTTAATGAATCAACAACCAATCTTCCCTTCAAGATATCTCATTCGTGTCACATTTCGACGCAATGCCACTCGAAATACGTGCTACACACCAATACAATTAGCAACCGTATCCGAAATATCCAAAAAGAACAGAAGACAAAAGGAACCTATACATGTTGGTCAGCCAAGTGGCGTGTGAAGTCATCTTTTTTATAGAAGGCAGTATTACCTTTCGAAGAGATCTCTGACGGCCAATTCGCTGGCGCCGATGTATTTGGACAACAGTTCCGGCCCCTGCAAAGTGAGAAATATATCAGCCATGGACAGAGTACCAGCTTGGCTACCATGCAGCTTACGTCACGAATCCGATTATATACGTATCACATTGCTCCACGCGCGGCCGCGATAACCTAAAATGATACAGCTAAAACACTTATTTGAATCACATATGATTCACTGAGCTGAATTAACAACTTCGCCTTCGGTACTAAAACAACACTGGGATCAACACCCAGCCAGATCTCCCTCCTCACCTTGACCGTGAAGACGTTGATATCCGCCTGATGAGCCAGAGCGCGTGCCAGCAGCGTCTTGCCGCTGCCGGGCGGTCCGTAGAGCAGCGCCCTGGCCTGAAGATGCCGGCCCGCCCGGGCGTACAGGACCGGGTAGAGAAGGGGCCGCTGTAGCGCCGCCACCAGCTGGCGCCGCACCTCGTGCAGCCCGCCCACCTGGCGCCACGTGACTGGCGCCGGCCGCGACTGGCGCACCTGCTGCAGCGCGGCCGGCGCCAGTCCGTCCAGCGCCGCCACCAGGACGGTCTCCGTCAGCCCTCCGCCGCCTCCGCCGCCTCCGCCGCCGCCGGAGGCCGCCAGTCGGGCCCGTGTCACCAAGCGTCGCAGGTCCAGCGCAGTGAAGCCGCGGCACCGGTCCGCCAGGCGGCGCCACTGCGCCTCCGACAGTGTCGCGCCGCTCAGCTCGCGAAGCTGGACTGCTCGCCCAGCCGCGTCAGAGGCAGCGAGGGTCATCTCTAGGCCGAACACGTGTAGACCAGCAGGGCGGCAGAGAGCGGAGTGAAGTCCGGTTCCCGTGGTCAGCACCACCACCTGACTGCCGCTATCCGTCAGTCTCGTCAGCCGCCGCCGGAGCGCCGCCGCCAGCTGCGCGAAGTAGGCCGCGCGCTGCGATGGCTCCCCGCTGGAGTCGGTCTCCGCGGGCGCCAGGGCGTCCAAGCAGTCCAGCACCACCACCGACGGCTGCCGCCGCTCCGCCTCCGCCAGCACTCGACCCAGCCGCTCCAGCACGGCCTCCGGCTTCTTCCCCAGCAACGCGCTGCAGTCCAGGAGGGCTGTGGCGGCGCACAGCGGTGGCCGGCTGAGGTCCCGTGCCGCCTGCAGCGCCAGGGTCGTCTTGCCGACGCCCTGTGGTCCGGTGAGCAGCGCGTGCCCCAGGCCGGCACAGGCAAGCGCGCGCCGCAGCCACGACACCAGCCGCGTTTGCTCGGCGCTGTACGCGGTGAATGAAGTTTCCGCCCACGGTGGTGCCGGGAGGGCGAGTTCTGATAGCTGGTCGGCCGGCAGCGGCCAGGTGGGCCGCCCTCCCGATCCGTACTCCGCGCTCAGACAGGTGGCGGACAGCTCCACCGATGGTGGCGCCGCCACGCGGAACAGCGCCGCACTATCCGCCTCCAGAACCACGTCAAACGGCCGCAGGGTGCGCTCGTTCGTGAGCCGCAGCAGTGCGCCGGAGCGCCACCAGATGTCAGCCTCGTCGCCGAGACACCGCTGCCAGGCGGTCAAGTGATGCCGCGCCGTCTCCAGTTGTGACTGCTCCAGCCGCGCCGGGGACGCGCAGGTCAGTTGCCGTATATCCCTGCCAGCTCCCGGCACCAGTGGCCTCAGCGTCACCCTCGCACTGACCCCCAGCCGCAGCTGGCGACGCACCACATCTGGTACCAACACAGCACCAGCCGCCGCCAGGCGGGCAACATCACTACCCTCCACAGCAGACCGCAGCGCGGGGTACTTCTCCTCCGGCCGATCCACAGCCAGGAGGAGGACGACAGCCGGCGGCGGCGGCGGTGTGTCGGCAGAGACACCGCTCAGCTCACACCAGCCCAGTCCACATGCCGGTGCGTCCTCCGCCAGACAGAAGCAGGCCCGGTTGGCGATGAAGCTCGCGGCGACGGAGAGGCCCTGTGGTGGCGGTAGTGAGTGTACCCGCAGAGTCCAGGGCGGCGGGGGCGGCACCGCGGGGTCTGGCGTTGACTGTTCCGCCGCCGGCGGGGTCAGACCAAGCGTCCTGCTGATCCGCTGTACCAGACTTTCGCCAACCACCACCGCTGCAGCGTGCCTTCCCACCGCTGGCTCCACCGCTGGCTCCACCGGCGGCGGCTGTATCTCCAGCTCCGTCATCCGCACCAGCAGGCAGCACTCGGCCGGCTCCGTCTCCGCCACCGTCACCGTCACCACGTTGCGCGTGTCCAGCCAGACCGGCAGCGCGGCCCCCGGCCACAGGCAGGCGGCCCGCTCCAGCAGACTGTCCTGCAGGCGGGCCCCGCTCAGGGAGAGCAGCTCGTAGTCGGCGCCACTCCACGCTCGCAGCACTGCGCGGCGACAGGCCGGCGGCTGGACGACTGTCAGGCTCACCGTCTCTCCAGCGTCCAGGCCGAGACAGCGGGCGAGGTGACGGTGCAGCAGGAGGCGCCCGGCAGGAGCAGTCCAGCTGGAGCAGGTCACGAACACGGTCCGACCGGCGGCAGAGCGCGCCCGCAGCGTGGGTCGCGGCTCAGACAACCGCAGCGACTCCGGCGGCAGAGAGACGAAACAGCCCGGGCGAGAGTGGAACTCGACTACGAACGCCATTCTCGGTGAGGCGGGGTGGAGGTTCAGACTTCAGAACAGCGCCTGGGCAGCACCGGGGAGAGAGGGGGAGAGAGGTGGAGGTGGAGAGATATCACTCACACCCAAACGCTGGAGCTGAACACTGCAGAGCCAGAAAACCAACCGAGCGAGGCTTTTTGATTTGCTTCTTGTGTGAAAAGGGTAGCAGTACAGACTAGCAAGCAAAACAAATGCAGAATGTGATGTGCTAGATGATGCAACTGAACATAAATTGAAGAAGAAGAAAACAAAGGTGAGAAATACATATTTTCGAGTACATCTATTTGCAGTCGATGACGAAAGCTGAGAGAATCGCAGTGCTCCAGATACTTGAAAGGCACACTAGAACACCAAGTAAATAAGACATCTAGGCAGCAGCCACAGAGCAGCACAGCGATCCAGCCAGCAGCCCCACATACACTTAGCATATCTCACCCCGAGGCGGAGTGAGCCGAGCCCAGTCTGAGTGACGTCACAGAGTCTGTGTGACGTCACAGGACCACTCACCTTGGCTCGCTGCAGCTGAGGGTGTTCCAGCAGCTCCACCAGCAGGACCGCGGCGCACGCCGTCTGTGTGACGTCAGACGCGTCGATGACGTAGATGACCCCATGCAGGTCGGCGGTGTAGTAGACGGGCCACAGCGGGCTCATGCACCCACCTGCCATCGAGGGGATCAGTCAGCGGCAGAATGGACCGACCAACTAAAAGCCCGAACAATCAAGTATAAGTCAAGACCCAAATGGACGGATAAACTAACAATCAGAATAAAATAATTTAAAACCGAAGCCCGAACCTTTGAATGAGTCGACGTTTGAGATAAGCTTTGAATGTCTTTACGTAGTCGAGGAAATGGACACGACCTTCTTAGTCCCAGTCGTCACCTGATATGTTTGCAGTCGCCGGTACCGACTACAGACCATCATGGTCATACATAAACAGGTACGAAGCGACAAAACAAGTTGAACCCATCGTGCCAACTGTCAAGACGTGCGATTTTCCGGCCCGAACTTATATCGACTGGGCCAAATGGGCGAAAAATGGCTAAAAACGCCAAACTCCATTACAAATGTCAAAAACGAAATTGTCAAGTCATTCCACAAAGAGGACCAACTACAAAATAATCGACATTTTCATCTCATGCTAAGCCAGGATGTATGAGATGCCGAGAATGACGTCACCACATCACTCACCCAGCTCTCTAACAGTAGCCAGCGGCTTCTTGGCTGTGCCGGCACGCAAATCGGAGATGTTTGAGCCGACCGTCGGCACGGTGGTGTGAAGCTTCTGCAGCGGCTGGCCGGCCAGAAGCCGCTGGATCAGCGTGGTCTTACCGGAACCGGTGGGCCCCACCGCCAGCAACATACCAGTCACCTCCTGCCGACACACAGCTGCTGGATCAGCGTGGTCTTACCGCAACCGGTGGGCCCCACCGCCAGCAACATACCAGTCACCTCCTGCCGACACACAGCCGCTGGATCAGCGTGGTCTTACCGCAACCGGTGGGCCCCACCCAGGGGCTCCGCCACAGGGGGGACGGGGGACGTACCCCCCCCCCCCCCCCCCCCACACATTTTTGGATTTCAACATTACGCCTATGGGCGTTGCATGTAAAGAATCAACTTCAGAATGCCTCCGTCCCCCCGTCCCCCCAACTTTCGGAAGGTGGCGGCGCCTTTGGCCCCACCGCCAGCAACATACCATCATCATCATCATTTATTTCGTTTGGCGCTCCATATAGGTCATGGCTTTTCAGTCCAAGTGTCATGACAGTGATAATACAATCGGCATAATCACGTAAAAACCTAAGCAGCGATAAAACACAAAAACATACACATTAAAACTACGGCTAAAACGACCACGTTAAATGACTATGGCTAGCTCACGCTCATCCACTTCCTGCAGCGCCTACGACACATGGCCGACGTCCGCGACTCTCGCACATTCGCAGAGACAGAGTTCCACATTGCACAGGCCGGTAACTGCCAATTTACGGGCGTGCTCAGTGCGCATCCTGGGAAGCTGGAGTTGCATTCTCGGTAGCACGTGTTTGCCTGCTCGATACATTGCTACGGTGTACACAACGTTCAGAAAGACATTTCGGCTCATGTAAATTGTTTAAGAGGTAGTGCAAAGTCCCACAGTCACTACGCCACTAACCGGTCTATCTGGGGCCATTCAAGCTCCTCCAACAATGGAGTCACATGGGCCGACCCATGGCAACCTGTGGTGTGTGGTTTATGACCACACACAACAGTTAAGTTATGTTAAGTGGTTTATGACCGTCTGTACACGGCGTCGCTGCACAACGCCACAACCAGACCAAACAGACATGCAGTAGCGGATGTGAGGGAAGATCAACATTTCTACGATCATCTTCTTGACTTTCCTTGGTAAGCCCCTCGCGGATTTCGACAGTTCACCCAGGGTGGCGTGACATCGGCGAATCACTGCTGGCACTACGACTCGAACGTCAGTCCGGCATCGACTATCACGCCAACAATCTTGGCGTTGGCGGATAATGATTGCGTTGCCAAAATGTACATTGAATTCTGAGTTAAGCAGCCGCCTTTGCGATTTTGTTAGAATAAGATCAGTCTTTTAGGATTAATTTTAAGGCAGTTTTGAATAAACCAATGGCTTGCCAGATCCAACCACTGCAACTACGAGCAACCACTGTCGGGCTATTGGAGACATACCGTTGCCGCTTGGAGGCGACCAATATGACTGTGCCTATCCGCGCCGTGCGCAAATGGAATGAGCTTGACAGCAATGTCCGTGGGAACACGAGCGCCAGTTCCTTCAAGAAGTGCGTGAAGGACATATTGATGTCGGAGCTTTAGTGTCAGCAGACATAACGGTGTGCGTTTTGTGCCGCTGTGTGACGGCTCAGGTGCCGACTCGTTTACGAATCGCTCTTTTAATCAACAGTTTTATTATGTGCTTATGTATGTGTTTTACCTGGAAATTTTGAACTAGTGTATGAGTGTATGAGTTTTCAATACGGCAGCACACTATGTATGACGCTGTGGACTAACAGCCAATCATGTATTGGATACCACAAATATCTGCAATAAATAAATAAAAAATCCAGCGTGCATTCAACTTGGGGTCAGGGCCTGCGCAACAAGCTATGCTTTGCGCGGGGCCAGACCTCGGAAATCCATCCATTCAAAAACATGCGGACTAAAAAAACTTGTGATTTCAACTCCAAGATTTATTTGGGCGACCCCCGATGCAAAAACTGAACGTCATCAGCGTGCATCACGGTTTTGGACCAGTTTTGGTTTTGGACCAGTCACCTCGTAACGCACAAATAAACACCGGTCAATTTCAAACATCAGTTTCCGAATCGGAACGGTGTCAATGTCGCGTATCAATACAATTTGTGTAAAATACCAGCCGAATAAAGTAATCAAGCATTGGCACCTCTCCGATTCTGAAATATTGAGGGAGACACCGCTGGCACGCGGTCGCTGTGCGCGCTCTGCCGCCGGACCTCTCCCCACTCCGTTCCCGCTCTCCCCGCTGCGTCTGTCGGGACAGAGCCGTGACCTTGACCACCCGAGGTCAGTGTGACGTCTCAGGTCACTGACCCGCGGCCGCCGCTCAGCCAGAGGCAGCGCTGCCGACGCGCGGGTGGCATCAGCTCGGGGCGTTTCGCAAGTGTGAGCGTCTTGCATTCGCTGCTGGAAGCATTTCCTTCGCCGTGATAGAGTAACCATCACCTCTCACTTAAAATACTACACGAGATATATATGTTGCAGAGCAAGAATACTCGCTTGCACACTATCCATGTGGGATGCATGAACATAAAATGTGTCTCCCATTAACAATTTTATAAAATTGTACTGGTTATCACCAATTTTCTTCTTGATCATCATTTATCAAATAAGGTCATGAAACCAGAGTTTTTTTGGATGATGTTTTAGAGACTTATGCAAATAAAACTACTTCTTCCCATCCATTAGGACATTCTTGTAAAACAGATATAGAAATAAGTTTTTCCCACAAACCTCTGGAATTTACCAAGAAATTGAGCTAGCTATTTGGTGGTAATCTTGCATTTTGTGTGGCAATAATGACAATAAAAACACTGTGGTTTGTAATCATTGTTTTATTATCATGCATTGCAGCAGCACAGCATAGGTTGCCCGACTGTTGCCCGCAGCACAGCATAGGTAATGCACTGCTACAGGTCTGCACCTGATCCTACCAAATCTGCACCACACTGAACCAAATCTGCACCAAAGCCACACTAGCTTGTCCAAATCCGCATCAGCTTCTCCAAATCTGCACCAGCTTCTCCAAATCTGCACCATCTTCTCCAAATCTGCACCATCTTCTCCAAATCCGCACCATCTTCTCCAAATCCGCACCAGCTTCTCCAATTACTGCACCAGCTTCTCCAAATCCGCAACAGGCAGGGCAGGCCCACACCAAGATATTGTTGAAAATGGCATACTTTTCTGACTGGATAATGTTTAACAGTTTCTTCTATAAAACAAACAGGGCAGCCAAACCCTGATCAGTGCTCACTGACTCTTGTATGGCTAGAAACTGTTGTTATGCAGACGATGTCAATGCTTCCTGTGGCTAAATTATTGCTAAGCTAACCTTAAAACTGAAATGAAAGTTTGAATTTGTACTTTGAGTTTGTGGGAGATAGAAATCCTTACTGCCACTGATTGTGATGCTGAATATGAAGTAAAATATAGCAATGTGACCATGGCATGCTGCTCCTATTCCTGTATCACCCTGGCTCTTATCACTAGTTAGGTCGGCGACGATTTCGCGGAACCCTACCGCATTGAACTTACCTTTCTCCCAATCTAGGGCCTTGCTCACATCAATCAGCAATGCAATGATATTCAAGTTTGTTTACAGAATGAAGAGAAGGTATATGTCTTTTATGCGGAAGATATGTCGAAGAAATTTTCTTCTTTCTTTCATGACACCTATGTTCTAGACAACCGAGTTTTGAGTTTTGACTATATCAATATAGGGCCTTGGTTTTGACGAAATAGTACGAATTATTCATTGCAACTTGCCAGTGAATGCAAAATGCTGTTACATAAACAATAATTGTGTATCCAAAGTAACCTTCTTTTGTTGTTCCTAGAGGCTAGAGCTATCAGCATATTCTATGACCGTGCTATCAGCTAGGAGAGATATTTGCATGCGGAAAAGTAGCTCGAGAATCGATGCACCCAAAAATATATATTTACATCAGTTTATATTTTTATCCGCACAGACATTTGTTAAAGTAATTTGTGTTGCGACTCTGGCATCCAGAAGCTTCAAAAGGCAGGAATTGACAATGATATTCTATTTTTGTTTATTGCAGCAGTTTAGTGCTGTAGTAGCTGGTGATGAGAAAAGTTTTCATTTATGGCGCGCTTCGACAAATATTTGCGCGAACGTGTGTGTTGCGAAATTTGTTTTCTAAGGAAGTGAAAGGAGTGTGAAAGGCATTTTTCCTTTGTCTGGGCAGGTTAGAAATTACATTCTGTGATCATTTATATCAACTAGTTTCAATCATTGTTACTTCTCAATGTGTTGTGATGTTAATGCTGCTTATTGAGCTATGTTTAAGAGAGCCCTAACTTGAACTTAAATCAAAATGTAGACTGGTTTGTGGTACTATTTTGCAGTGGACTAAGCACTGTTTACTCTGATAATGAATATATTGTTGAATGTTAAGTTATATCTAGCATGTTTGTATTTGCTTGCACTTCATCCACTGCATTGGCCATGTTAGTGTCATTTAAATATGTCCCTGTTGTGCTGTTGTGCAAGGTCACTAAAATCAGCTGATTTTAGTGATCTTGAGTGTTTCTCACCATGACCTACATAGGGTTTGCATTTATGTTAAGCATTAAAGTGGTAAGCTTGGGCTGATTTTATGGCATTGATGTGCCCATGCTCCTCTTCAGTAGGCATTTAACTTCTATATATGAGTAGCAGTTGAATATGCTGTCATAATCAGCAACTGTGGATGGATTAAGTTAAGTTATATTCATACACCACTACTAATTACAAGTAAGTAGCTTGCATCAGAAAATAAAACATTAAACAATTGAATAGTTTGTCCATCATCACTGCATCATTTCTGGTTATGTTGTCCTTTTACACACTGTGCTTGCATTGGGCCTGTTCCTGTGGCACCTCTAACCTCCTCCAAGTTGCTCCAACTTGCAACTGTCCTATACTAATGCACAGACAGTTGCAAGTTGGAGCAGCTTGGAGGAGGTTAGAGGGGCCACTGGAATAACCCATTTACCCATGGAATTACCCATTGTAAGTAACTCCCTCAGAACATGCTATTTTTGGAATAGGTGAATGGAAACAAAAGGCTATTGAATAATTCCTTCCATTCAATTACCATGGTGGCATGCTTGATTTAGGTAACTTTATATTAGTTGTATTAGCATGATTAAAATGTATCACTATCTGATCTATAATTACACATGTCTTATCTGTCATTCAACACTTTATTTAAGTGTGTAAGTATTACTAAATACAAGAGAGTTTGACTCATCACTCAACTCATTTATTCATCTCATCTGTTAGGGTTCCTTTTCTCTTTGGGGAAAAAAGTGGAAAGTATATCAATGTGAGTACATTGAGCAGGAAATCATTACTTTTCAGAAGGCCTGGCTCTGAACATTTTTTTCTGACAGATTAAACTCTATGCAGTTCACACACATGTTGTGTTTTGGACTTTTGTATTTCTTTGCACAAACCAGGGAAAGTGTTGCCTTATGCTGTTTGAGTCACATTGCCTATTAACAAATTATCACCAGCAATATTTGTCTTGGAGTTTTTGTGACAAATGTTTGTGCACATTTGTCATTCACTGATCACCAGCTGGAAATATTTCTTCAACCTCCACCAAACAGCTACATTAGTTGTCACCTGTTAAGTTTTTACTCTTGTGCCACAATGTTCAAACTGACCATTCATTTCCACTTCCCTTCCCCCTGCTACCCATCTCTCCCCTCTCTCATCTAGTTCTCTGACTAATTTCCCCTCCTCCTGTTCTCTCCTACTCATTTAGTTCTCTGATTAACCACATCCCTCCGGACTGCTCCCTTTTCCCATCTAGTTCTCTGACTAATTTCCCCTCCTACTGTTCTCTCCTACTCATTTAGTTCTCTGATTAACCACATCCCTCCGGACTTCTCCATTTCCCCATCTAGTTCTCTGACTAATTTCCCCTCCTCCTGTTCTCTCCTACTCATTCAGTTCTCTGATTAACCACATCCCTCTAGACTTCTCCCTTTCCCCATCTAGTTATCTGACTAACCATCTCCTATTCTCACTTCTTCCATGTGATTCTCTCAACACCTCCCTCCCATTCATCCCCTTTTCCCCTATTTATCTCTCCTGGGCAGTCCTCTGACTCATTGCCACTCTCCTATCCGGCAGAAGACTGCTGAGCGGGCTGCATCATGTCGCTCCGACCGCGCCAGGTGGACTTCGACATCACCTGGAGCGGCATCCGCGAGACGCTCTCGGGCGTCATCACGCTGGGGCCCGTGCCGCGCGAGGTCTGGAACGATCGCTTTGCCGACGTCTACGCTCTCTGTGTGGCCTACCCGGAGCCGCAGGCGGCGCGGCTCTATAGCGAGATCAAGACGTTCCTGCGCGAACATGTGGAACATCTTCAGCGGCAGATCCGACAGGCAGGAGACGCCAACCTGCTCTCCTGCTATCACAAGGCGTGGTTCGTCTACAACAAGGGGTCACACTACCTGGACAAGCTGTTCATCTACCTCAACATCCAGCACTTGAAGAAGAAGAAGGTGACGCTGTCGGACCTCATCTACGGCGGGTGCGAGGCGGACGGCGACTCTGCGATCCTGGAGATCCGCGAGCTCAGCCTGTCGCTGTGGCGGCGACACATGATCGAACCGTTCCAGGAGGCGCTCGTGCACCAGCTGCTGGAGCGGATCAACACCTACCGACAAGGCGGCCTGCCCGACGGAGAGCACGGTATGATCCGTGACGTCATCCAGTCGCTGGTCGACGCTGAGGGCTACAAGAAAGCGAACGAGCTCGAGCTGTATGAGACGGTGTTCGAGAAGGCCTACCTGCGCGCCAGTGGGGAGTACTTCGGACGCACTGCCAGCCAGCTGCTACTGGAGTGTGACGTATACGGCTACATGGCCCGGGTGCTGCAGGTGATCGCCGACGAGCAGCTGCGATGTATCAGCTACCTGAACGCCAGCTCGCATGGCCGCGCGCTGGCCGAGCTGCGCTCGCGGCTCGTGGAGGACCACCTGGACCTGATCCTGGCCGAGGTGCCGACCATGGTGCGCGAGGAGCGGCGCGTCGACCTACGCCACCTGTACGAGCTTCTGCGGCCGCTGCAGCGCGCCGAACCGCTCCAGCAGCTGGTTCGGCAGCTGGAGGAGCACGTGCGAGCTGTCGGCGTACAGCGGCTGCTGTCAGCACGCGGCACCGACAGCCCAGCAGCGTTCGTCGACACGGTGCTGCACGTGCACGACAAGTACTCTGGGCTGGTCGGCGAGGTGTTCCGTGATGATCAGCTCTTCACGGCTGCTCTGTGTCGTGCCTGCTCGGCCGTGGTGAACCACCGCGGCGCTGGCGACCGGCACTGCGCCGCCCCCGAGCTGCTCGTGCGCTATTGTGACTCGCTGCTGAAGAAGTCGACCAAGGGAGTGACCGAGGCGTCGCTCGAGGAGCGGCTGGGCACGATCGTGACGATATTCAAGTTCGTTGAGGACAAAGACGCGTTCCAGAAACACTATCAGAAGTTCCTCTGCAAGCGACTCATGTACGACAACACAGTCAGTCTGGACTCGGAGGAGGTGATGGTGACCAAGTTCAAGCAGACGTGCGGCTACGACTTCACCAACAAGCTGTCGCAGATGTTGCGTGACGTGAACGTGTCGCAGGAGCACACGCAGCGCTTCTGCGCGTTCCTGGTGGAGCGCGGCGTCACGCTCAACCACAACCTCGCCATCAAGGTGATCCAGTCGGGCGCCTGGCCCATCCCCATCACGAGCATCGTCGAGTTCCGCGTGCCGCAACAGCTCGAGCAGAGCATCACTAACTTTGAGGAGTTCTACAAGGGCAAGTTCAGCGGCCGCAAGCTGTCCTGGTTCCACCACCTGAGCCACGCAGAACTCCGGCTCGGCTACCTCCCGCGGATGTACCTCGTCACCCTCCACACCTTCGCCATGGCGGTGCTTGTGCTGTTCGAAACCGCCGACTCCCTCTCCGTGGACGAAATCCAGCTCACCACTGGCCTACCCGATGACCACCTCGCGCGCAACGTGCAGGCGCTGGTCGACGCCAAGCTGCTGACTTGTGACCGCACGCCGGTCTCCGTACCTGAAGCCGTGCTCTCGCTCAACATGGCCTTCGCCAACCGACGCACCCGCTTCCGCGTCCAGACTGCGCCGGCACCGCGCGAGGCGCAGGCAGAGGTGGAGCAAACACAGCGCGAAGTAGACGAGGGACGCAAGATGTGTCTCCAGGCGGCGATCGTCCGGATCATGAAGGCCCGCAAGCGGCTGCGTCATAACGAGTTGGTTCAGGAGGCGCTGGGGCAGACGCGAGCGCTCTTCACGCCGCAGATACCCATGATCAAAAAGTGCATCGACGTGCTCATAGACAAGGAGTACTTGGCGCGCGTGGTGGACAGCACGGACGAGTATACATACGTAGCGTGAGCGCGCGCGACCGGGCGTGTGGTGCGCGTGCGTGGAGTGTCAAAGTGTGAGATTGCCGTGAACGGCGTTATTCTGATGCTTCTGGTCAGTGCTATTGACGGACTGTTGATGTATAAGCAAGTAAGTTTATTATGTGGGGCGGGAATGGCACATATGCGGGCGTGTTGCTGTCGTGCAGCCTTATGTGATGGTGAGACAGGCGAAGCCCTGGCTGTGGTCAATGGTAATTCATCGAACATGGATCCCGTCTGTGGGGAGAGAGGCGCTGGGGAGAGGGGAGAGAGGAGGGCGCTGGGGAGAGGGGAGAGAGAGGAGGGGCGCTTGGGAGAGGGGAGGGCGCTCGTCTTAAAGGAGGGAGGGACGAGGGAGGCGCAGTGGAGAGAGGAGAGACGCTCGTTTTGGGAGGGAGGGATGGGAGAGGACGGGACAAACTTGTCAAACAAACTTGTCAAACAAACTTGTCCAAACTTCCGTTGCCTGAGGAAGGCGCAGCAGGAGTCTGCATGTGGGCTCGACCTGTGGACACCTGTGGAGGCTCCCAGCGTCTGGAAGACTGGAGGGGCTCCCATCGTCTGGGAGACTGGCAGAGGTGGGAGGACAGCGCTAGACTAGGAGTTCACTGTTGGCGCGGAGTGTAGGCGGAGTTAAAACTACCAAACAGTGCTCTGTGCCAGTGCTCTGTGCCAGTGCTCTGTGCCAGTGCTATGTGCAGAGTTTTGGCGAATGTGAACTGTGTCTGGCTTCTGTGAGGTGGATGTATTTGTACTTTGCGCTAATTATAATCTCAGGAGCGAAGCCTATAGGTAACGTCCTTGGGGTGATGTGTTTCAGGCAACTGTTTTAAAATGCCATTATGTTGTAGTAAAGATCGAGGTGCAATGTAGCCACCGATCAGTTCTGCTATGCTCTGATAACATATTACGTGACAATATAGCGGAGAGTTTGTTATTGGTTGACAATGTGTTACATTATCGCTGACCGATAAAAAAATAACGGATGGAATGGATTGAGCAATGCGGAACACCGATCACGGGTTGCCTAGATATACAAAGAGTATGTTAAAAATGATAGCATTTTAAAACGCGATATTTTACATTAATAGTTGAACATCAATTCAGTGAGGAAGGTGGGTGAGGCCGTTTACACTTAACTCAAACGGTCATATATTCACACAGATCATCACGACGATCATCTTACTATTTTATGTATGATAATGCTCGAACCACGATCGATTTCGCTATTCGAAAACAATGCCATCGTAGGTTGATCTGTCCACAACGAAGGATGGTCATTGGACTGTCACCATGTGGCAGAGAATGCCAGCCGTATTATTCGCCGGATTTGTATGACACTTGTTTTCAGATCTGCCTTCGTAGTTGAGCCGCATTGTGGATTAATCGTGGGTGAAGGTCGCGTCGAAAAGATCCTTGTTTATGTGACGGGGTACAATACTCTACATTTATACAGCTGTTTACACATGTAACGGAAATATTCAAAGCAGCATTTTGTTTAATGTTGTGACCAGGCACGTGGCCAGGATTTCGTCCAGGGGGGGGCCTCGAAAGGGCCCCTTCCCGAACGTTGAAAGGGCCCCCATCCCGAGCGTTGAAAGGGCCAAACAAAACGGATGAAAAGGCACGTTACAAGGATGGAAATCCAGTATGACAGGTATGGTATGAGCCATACCAACTTTTAGGAGCTGGGGTTAGCAAACTGCCATATCAACTTTGGAACCAGCGACACCAATTTGGAATTAGCTATACCAACTTGGAATATTTAAGCTGGAACTCTTAAACAAATTGCGACGCAGAGCGGCGCGAAAATTTTGAGTTGTATTCCCTGGACAACTGCATTCTTACTGTTGAAAGGCTCAGGGTCTCTTCAGATCGTCTAGGGCCCCTCCGACCTATTCAACGCCCTTCCGACCTGTTCAGGGACTCATCTGGGATCCGCGAAAGACATGATGTGGAGTGTGATATATATTAAAAGAGGGCTTACTCTAGAAGACAAATTAAAATCAGAGCTTTCGGGTATATTGTAACTAGAGATGCAATATTCTGGTCCCAGCGTCCCAGCGCTGGGACCAGAACTGGTCACGGCCGTGGCTGAAGCTGTGACTGGCCAGGCCAGCGTCATAGGGTTAGCATTGCAGCACCGTGACTAAAGCTCTGACTTGGCAGCTCATGCCGTGGCCATGACTGGGGCTGTGACCAAAGATTTAGGATTTTCTGCACCTCTAATTGTGACACCCTGACGAAGGGTGTTACAATATACCCGAAAGCTCCGCTTTTAATATTTGTTTTGTGGAGTAAGTCCTCTTTGTATTTAATCTGGGATCTCTACGTGCTTTTGGCCCTTCCAGTCTGACCAGGGACTCCTCTGGCCTTCCAAGAAGCTCCTCTTGTGTGTCAAGAGGCCCATTCGGCCTGTTCAGAGGTCCTTCCGACCTGGCCAGGGACTGCACTGCCTGCTTTGTCGTCCTGCCGACATGCTCAGGGGCCCCTCCGACCTGCCCAGGGGCTCCTCCAGTCTGGCTAGGGGCCAATTCGGCATGTTCAGAGGCCCTTCTTACCCGCCCAGGGGTCCTTTCGGTCTGGTCAGGGGCCCCTCCGATCTGCATAGGGGCCCTTTTAACTTTCTAGGAGCCCTCTGGTCTCCCCAGGGGCCCGCTAGCCTTCTAAGGGGCTCTTCCAACCTGGCAAGGGACTGCGCTGGCTGCTTTGTCGCCTTGCGACATGCTCTGAGGGCCCTCCGACCTGCACTGGGCCCCTCTGTGCTGACTAGGGGCCCATTCGGCATGTTCAGGGGCCCTTATGACCCACCTAGAGACCCTTTCGGTCTGGTCAGAAGCCCCTCTGACCTGCACAGGGGCCCTTTTAACTTCACAGGGGCCCTCTGGTCTGTCCAGGGACCCTCCAACCTGATCAGGGGCCCTTATGACCTGGCAAGGGACTGCGCTGGTCGCTTTGTCGCCCTGCCGACATGCTCAGGGGCCTCTCGACCTGCTCAGGGGCCCCTCTGTGCTGGCTAGGGGCCATTCGACGTGTTCAGGGGTCCTACGACCCGCTCAGGGGCCCTTTCGGTCTGGCCAGGGGCCCCTCTGACATGCACAGGGCTATTTTGAGCGTCCAAGGGGCCTCTGGTCTTTCAGAGAGGGCCCTGTTGGCCCTAAAGTGCTCTAAACTCTCTAAAGACCACGCTTCGCGTGGTTAAGAGCCCATGATACAGCGCTTCGCGCGGTCTCGGCCCTTTTCGAGGGCCATCCCGGCCTCCAGGGGGGGGGGGGGAGGGGGCGGCCACCCCGCCGCCCCCTCCCCTTGGCTACGTGCCTGGTTGTGACTTAGTACGTAATGCTCAACCTTCTCCAGCTCAGCACGGTACATAGGTGGTCGCCGAGCATCGTAATCCTTCAGTGGCAGTGGGTTAATGTACAAATGGAGCAATATTTTAGATTGTAACTAGAAGGCCTGCAATTTATATAGCCATTTATTTATATAGACAGCTATATAGGTATATAGCAGCATAGGTCACATTTATTTATATAGCCAGCTAATATATATAGCCAGCCAATTCATTCGCTGCCCATTTCCCGCTCCGATTTATATGTTATGAAAGGCGCCCCTGTCGGCCGTGGGGTAAACTATCACACTCACCGGGGCCAAGATGACCGGTCGCATGTGTTCATTGTTTCAAGTCTCAGCCAGCGTCTCTGTCGGCTGCCGGTAAACTAACCCGGGCCGCCGCCGTCGCCCGGCGAGTCCGCGTCTTAGCGTCAGGAATTATTCACGTTTGTCTTCATCATAAGTTATCTATTAGCTAGAAGCGAAATATTTTTGGGTGGATATTGGTCAGTAAAGACGGCGTTAACCGGCTGTATATTTTGTTGTTGTGAAAACTCGTCTTCGTGTTATCCTAACTTTACGTTGTTGGGAATAAAGTATTGGTCAAAAAGTATTGCATTTCAATTTCAACGCCTGGCAACCTGCCTAAATATTACTCAAACAGCTTTGTGTTACGGATATAATTTAAAGAGGGTACCTTCGCCTGCAAAGTGGTGAAGTCTCAGCATACTATGTCCAACAGTTTCCGAGTACCGACTTAAATACTGAAAGGTTTTCTAAAATGATGATTTATGTAAGTTGGCATAACTTTCGACTTGAAATAAGCTTTGCTCTGAACAACATGTGACACGCCAGGCCAATGTACTCTATCGGATCGTGTTTATCGCAGTCTCTGCGACCCTCGGTTTGCGAGTTATCGGCCCGGGATCGACGCGCGTTTGGCCGTTTTCGTCGATTTCATCGATTCGTCGAATTTGCCCGTTAAACCAATGACACAGTTGTCGCCGACACAGCGGCCGACACGTATGTCGGATCTTGTTGAAATTTGAATACGATGTTGCGCAAAAGCCACCGGATCCGCGTGCCAAATTTCAAGCACCTATCTTCAACGGTTGTCGAGTTATTAGCCCATTCGTGTATGACCGTTACGTTATTTGATTTGCACGTACGCACGCACGGACGGACACGTTATAATTAATAAGATAGATAGATGCAACTGTCAGCAGACTGGTTATTGATTCAACTTTTTTTGGAACGATTCAATCATGATTCATTTTGGAATCTGAATGATTTAATCACCGTTCGATTCACGGATACAATTTTGAGAATTGGTTCTTTCCAATTCAAAGAAACAACACAAATATTTTAATCGATTCACGTTTCATTCAACATTTAAATATATGTGTTTAATTTATATCAAATCAAAAATGGAAACATACATATATATGATCATTAAAACATTGTTACATCAATACTATTTCAGTACAAATGAATGTAGCAACTGGGGCTGCATGTATTTGCACAATTTATCAGTGTAAAGAATCGTTAAATCTTTGGATTCAATCAGCCTTGATTTGATGCGGGTTTGATTCAATCACGATTCATGAATCAAAAGATCTGGTGGTGAATCAATTATTTTTCGATTCAAGGAATTTTGATTGAACGATTCCAATCGATTCAATCAGTGCCATAACTAGTCTGCAAGTGTGCAGCCTTTCCTAACTCCCGCGACATCACGAACGTGCTCTCAGTTCGAGTGGCAATCGTGCACGCGCGGTGGTGTTGTGGCTTGACGACTATGCGTCTGTGCTTTTTAGTCGGGGTCTCACGCCGACCCAAGCGGTGTGGATGACATGGCTAGTAGCCAGACTCGAACCCGGAGGCCGGAACCCCTGGATCCCGAGCCCAACGCACTGCCAACTGAGCCACCCGGACTCATTGCATTCACGCGACCCTGACCCAACCCCGCCACGCCCACGAGTCCACGATACTCACACAAGAACTCTCTTCTGTTTTATCCTGGTCAGTGGTAGATATTCATCGCCGTACGTAATTCGCCTAGTTAGTCATTTTGTAAGTAGATTGCCAGCATGATCACACGACTTACACAGCGCCTCGTCATGAGGGATCGTCGAGTCTGTATTTCTGCTTTGGCCAACGGAGGACACGGTTCATCTGATTTCAGAACATCTCGTTACATACGCAATACACCGATGTCAATTTAGGCGTATCCCTTGCTCTACAGGCTCACTTTGTCCGTATTCTTCCGAGTTCGCAATTCCACTGTCCCATTCCTGCCTTTCTCATTCCAACACACCATTCTCATTCGAACACACAAACACTGTCCCGGGCAAGAACACTAGCTGTTTATTACTGAGATAAAAATGACATGACAGCTGGAATAAATAGCAATTCACGCGCGCGGAGCCAGACATTCGCGCTCAGCCGCCTGTCACCAATATTCATGCTGCGCGCGAGATCACATGCGCGCATACGGACACGTGGCGGCGGGAAGAGGCGCAAACGCCGAGAGCCAGCGATGCGGAGAGAGGGCGAGACAGAGAGCGACAGAGCAGAGAGCAACAGAGCATAGAGCGACAGCGCAGGAGCAACAGAGTCGGCGAGAGGAGGCAAGCGGGCCGGAAACAACCCAGGCGGTGTGGACAGGCAGAGGTCGCGGTCACGTGCACACATCTCGTAGAGAACAAACAAAACAGCTCGGGGCGGTGTGTGGTGTGTATGTGTGTGTGTGTGTGTTTGTGTGTGTGTGGCGGGGCGGGGGCGGCGGCGGCGGCCAGTGACAGTGATACACACGCGGCCGGCGCGGCTCGGCGGCCCGCCCGTGTTTTGATTGGCTGACGACACACGGCGCGCGCGGCGGGCCGGCCGGCCGGCGCGGGCGACGCCCCCGCGCGCACGAGACTTTGTACACTGGCGGCGCCCGGTGGCGGCTCGGCCGTGCGGCGGAGTTTCGTTCACATGGTCACCGCCAGACGGACGCCACGGCTTGCGGGCGGCTCGGCGCAGTTCGGGTGGCGTCAGACGGCGACGCATCCGCCTGCGGGCGACGGATGCGGGTCAGACGGGTCAGGTCAGCAGAGGACGGTCAGGTCAGCAGAGGACAGGCCAGGTCAGCAGAGGACAGGCCAGGTCAGCAGAGGACGGGTCAGGTCAGCAGAGGACAGGCCAGGTCAGCAGAGGACGGGGTCAAGTCAGCAGAGGACAGGTCAGCAGGGGACGGGGTCAGGTCAGCAGAGACGGGTCAGGTCAGCAGAGGACGGGTCAGGTCAACAGAGGACGGGTCAGGTCAGCAGAGGACAGGTTTAGGTCAGCAGAGGACGGGTCAGGTCAGCAGAGGGACGGTCAGGTCAGCAGAGGACGGGTCAGGTCAGCAGAGGACGGGTCAAGTCAGCAGAGGACGGGTCAAGTCAGCAGAGGACGGGTCAGGTCAGCAGAGGACGGGTCAAGTCAGCAGAGGACAGGTCAGGTCAGCAGAGGACAGGTCGGGTCAGCAGAGGACAGGTCAGGTCAGAAGAGGACGGGTCAGGTCAGCAGAGGACGGATCAGGTCAGCAGATTACGGGTCAGGTCAGCAGAGGACAGGTCGGGTCAGCAGAGGACGGGTCAGGTCAGCAGAGGACAGGTCGGGTCAGCAGAGGACGGGTCAGGTCAGCAGAGGACAGGTCGGGTCAGCAGAGGACAGGTCAGGTCAGAAGAGGACGGGTCAGGTCAGCAGAGGACGGATCAGGTCAGCAGATTACGGGTCAGGTCAGCAGAGGACAGGTCGGGTCAGCAGAGGACGGGTCAGGTCAGCAGAGGACAGGGTCGGGTCAGCAGAGACGGGGTCAGGTCAGACAGAGGACGGGTCGGGTCAGCAGAGGACATGTCAGCAGAGGACAGGTCAGGTCAGCAGAGGACAGGTCAGGTCAGCAGAGGACGGGCCAGGTCAGCAGATGACGGGTCAGGTCAGCAGAGGACTGGTCAGGTCAGCAGAGGACTGGTCAGGTCAGCAGAGGACGGGTCAGGTCAGCAGAGGACGGGTCAGGTCAGCAGAGGACGGGTCAGCAGATGACGGGTCAGGTCAGCAGAGGACAGATCAAGTCAGCAGATGACGGTCAGGTCAGCAGAGGACGGGCCAGGTCAGCAGAGGACGGGTCAGGTCAGCAGAGGACGGGTCAGCAGAGGACGGGTCAGCAGAGGACGGGTCAGCAGAGGACGGGTCAGCAGAGGACGGGTCAGCAGAGGACGGGTCAGGTCAGCAGAGGACAGGTCAGGTCAGCAGAGGACAGGTCAGCAGAGGACAGGTCAAGTCAGCAGATGACGGGTCAGGTCAGCAGAGGACGGGTCAAGTCAGCAGAGGACGGGCCAGGTCAGCAGAGGACGGGTCAGGTCAGCAGAGGACGGGTCAGGGTCAGCAGAGGACGGGTCAGCAGAGGACGGGTCAGCAGAGGACGGGTCAGCAGAGGACGGGTCAGGGTCAGCAGAGACAGGTCAGGTCAGCAGAGGACAGGTCAGCAGAGGGCAGGTCAGGTCAGCAGGCAGACAGGGTCAACGAAAGGTGACACACCGATGAATATCACGACACATTCCATGAAGCCCAGGGCCACCCCTGTGCGGGCTAAACATGTGTTCAATGTGATTTGAGCACAGGTTAACCCCGCGCACTGCTGGGGCTTTGCGCCGAACACGAACTGCAGGGGGGGGGGGGGGGGGGGGTTGATTTCCGCCCCCCCTGAGATCTCGAAAACTAGGGCTACGCAGCGAGAAGCGGGAAAACGGCATTTGATAGCTTGATACATGTTCTATCGAAAGTATTTCAGTATTGTTTTAGGTCAGGTCGAAATTGAGGTTACTTAGAGGTCATCGAAGGTCAAATTTTCCAGTTTTTTCCTGTTTTAGGACATCACTCCAGAAATTCCCATATGTCTCAGAAACTATGCTAGTTAGAAACAAACCGAAAAAAAGCAAACGCCAGCCAGTGAAATTTGAATCGCTAAGGTGTCCTCAAATTTGATATCAGGTCAACTATTTGAGGCTCCAGAGGTCAAAAAAGGGGAAAAAATGTTTTTGTTTTGCTAAATCGTTTTTTCGCTATTAACTTTGTATGTAATAATATAACGGAAAACTGTTTACGCCATTGTGTTTATCTTGTCAGGCACTTTTAATGATGTACATGGTGACCTTGTTAAGTTAACTTACAAATTTGACCTCAGGTCAAGGTCAAGTGGTGACCCAAGTAGGACATGTTGCATATGGGAAGACGTGTCTCGACGAGAAAAACACATTGATGTCTGTTTCATTCCTCTATCTGCATTATGTCGGGAGTTATTGACAAAAAAAAGTGATGGTCACCTCGCATGACCTCAAATGACCCAATAGGGGTCACTGAACAAAACTTACACTTGATCATCAAGAATATCCTATAATAACATGATCCAGAAGTAATTGGACTAATATCATGCATATCCTTAGCATTTGTATATTTCCCCATCGACTTATTATGGGGAGGTTACGAAATTGACCCGACCTTAGGTCACCGATATACAAATTCCGAGATAAACGAATTGTAAGTACTTATGCCCTCTGACATCCTGAAAGTTTCAAACTGATCGGTGAAAAACTCTGGCTTTGGCACAACTGCAAACATTTTTGGAGGTGGGGTCACTTGACCTGGTCTGGTGACCTGACCTGAGATGACCCGAGGATATTTTTTTTCAAAGTGTGCGTAATTGATGTCCTGACAGGAGTGTGAAAACCCGGCGGCGCTGCGCGCCGCCGTTTTTTTCGCTATCTTTGAAAAACCTGAGGGGGGGGGGGGGGGGGGGGGGGGGGGGGGAATCAACCCCCCTGCAGTGCGCGGGTTACCATGAATGGGTTACCGGGTTACGACACGATGATGCAAAGCCTATGGACCGGGATTGGGAGGATGTGCCAGTACCCGAGCACGCACTGTTGCGGCATCACGTACAGCAGGCATATCAAGCGGTCCTGAAAATCAAGAAAACGTGGACAAAAACAATGATGGCATTTTTACCTCGTCACTTCGACCCACATCTCCACTGCACTTTGAACTCTCAATATAAAACACAATCCGACATACCGAGTAAAATTTTCACCCGTCTCTCAAACTCCCGTCTGAAGGTGCTCCATCGAAATAGTAACCTCAATCATCCACGATCTGTTTGTTCCTACGGAACTCTTTACCTAACGATGATGGTAACTTGGCCTTTTGGGTGCGCCAAATACCGAGCTGACCACGTCATCACACCGTGGCCCCCCGGATACAACCCTCCTCCGGCAGCGCGTTACTGGCACCCACCAATTCTACACCCAGTGAGGGCGGCTTCACTTGGTGTTGGCGTTGGCCACGTGGAACACATCGTCGGGCGCGTCGGACAGCGGGATCACCCTCTGGCGGCCGCCGCCCAGGCGGGTCACCGTGGCGATCTTGGCGCGGCCACCGCCGTTCATGTGGTTCCCGGAGCGGGGCGGCGCCGGCTGCCGAGACGCGCACGCACCGGTCAAACGGGTCAGGGAACGCACAGGGTACGCACAGGGTACGCACAGGGTACGCACAGGTTACGCACAGGGTACGCACGGGCACGCACCGGGTCAAACGGACACGGGTCAGATTAATGCTGACCGTTCAGTGGTCAGAGGGTACATGGATCACACAGGTCAGAAGGCGGAGGTTACAGGTCACAAGATGGAAGACACAGGACGCTAGTCAGCAAGAAACCAAGCGTAAGATCAGACCAAGGCCGGGAAATCATGCCTACGAAAATCATGCCTATATTTGTCACATAAATTTCGTTCGACTATCCTCACTACTGCAAAATGAAGTTGCACAAACATGAGCGGCATATCTTCTAAGTATTCCATTTGTATGATAAGTTGCTTGCGAGTGATGTGACATCAGAAATAGTGATACCCCTGACATTGATTGCCTCAAATAGCACTGGTCCAAGGTCTGGTAACTTGTTTGAGTGCCTCCTGCTCCATGCTCTCACAGGCGCAGTGGCGGTACAGTACACCACCTGGGTGTCCCCTGCCCCCCCCCCCCCCCTCGCGAGTTACCCGGCACCCTCGATCTCACCGGCGCAGTGGCGTACAGTACCCACCTGGGTGTCCCCCACCCCTCCCGCGAGTTACCCGGCACCCTCGCTCTCACCGGCGCAGTGGCAGTCGGAGCTGGGATCGGCGTGATGGAGACAGAGTCACGCGGACGCTTCGAGATGCTCACTGAAACCCGCACACGCCATAGTCATACACCACGTACTTCCAAATCAGGCTCACAAACCGCCAGTCAGAACAGTAACGTAAGCTGTGGCACTCCGAGGAATGACCAGTACACCATTTAAAGACGCACACACATGACACATCAAGCAGGGGATGGTAACCACAACGAACTTAGTCGAGCAAGCTCACCAACGCCTGCAGACATGGTTCTGCAGCGCCATGATTTCAGCCACTCGATGCACATCCTTGTTTCTGTATTCCCTTCATAACGTCTCTCGCCCCACGTCCAGAGCCGCCGCACATAAATAAACACATAGCCGCCGTCCCAGAGCCGCCGCACATAACGCGACCGTCCGTCCACGCCCCGCTGTCCTCTATACCCGTCCCCTGTCCCTCTCTTACCGTCGACTATCCTCTATACCCGTCCCCTGCGCTCTCTTACCGTCGGCTGTCCTCTATACCCGTCCCCTGCGCTCTATTACCGTCGACTGTCCTCTATACCCGTCCCCTGTCCTCTCTTACCGTCGACTGTCCTCTATACCCGTCCCCTGTTCTCTCTTAACCATCGACTGTCCTCTATACCCGTCCCCCGCGCTCCTCTTACCGTCGACTGCCCTCTATACCCGTCCCCTGTTCTCTCTTACCGTCGGCTGTCCTCTATACCCGTCCCCTGCGCTCTCTTACAGTCGACTGCCCTCTATTACCCGTCCCCTGTCCTCTCTTACCGTCGACTATCCTCTATACCCGTCCCCTGTTCTCTCTTACCATCGACTGTCCTCTATACCCGTCCCCTGCGCTCTATTACCGTCGACTGTCCTCTATACCCGTCCCCTGCGCTCTCTTACCGTCGGCTGTCCTCTATACCCGTCCCCTGCGCTCTCTTACCGTCGACTGTCCTCTATACCCGCCCCTGCGCTCTCTTACCGTCGACTGCCCTCTATATCCGTCCCCTGTCCTCTCTTACCGTCGACTGTCCTCTATACCCGTCCCCCGCGCTCTCTTACCGTCGACTGTCCTCTATACCCGTCCCTGCGCTCTATTACCGTCGACTGTCCTCTATACCCGTCCCTGCGCTCTCTTACCGTCGGCTGTCCTCTATACCCGTCCCCTGCGCTCTCTTTACCGTCGACTGGTCCTCTATACCCGCCCCTGCGCTCTCTTACCGTCGACTGCCCTCCTATATCCGTCCCCTGTCCTCTCTTACCGTCGACTGTCCTCTATACCCGTCCCCCGCGCTCTCTTACCGTCGACTGTCCTCTATACCCGTCCCCTGTTCTCTCTTACCATCGACTGTCCTCTATACCCGTCCCCGCGCTCTCTTACCGTCGACTGCCCTCTATACCCGTCCCCTGTTCTCTCTTACCGCGGCTGTCCTCTATACCCGTCCCCTGCGCTTCTTACAGTCGACTGCCCTCTATACCCGTCCCCTGTCCTCTCTTACCGTCGACTATCCTCTATACCCGTCCCCTGTTCTCTCTTACCATCGACTGTCCTCTATACCCGTCCCCTGCGCTCTATTACCGTCGACTGTCCTCTATACCCGTCCCCTGCGCTCTCTTACCGTCGGCTGTCCTCTATAACCCGTCCCCTGCGCTCTCTTACCGTCGACTGTCCTCTATACCCGCCCCTGCGCTCTCTTACCGTCGACTGCCTCTATATCCGTCCCCTGTCCTCTCTTACCGTCGACTGTCCTCTATACCGTCCCCTGCGCTCTCTTACCGTCGACTGTCCTCTATACCCGTCCCCTGCGCTCTCTTACCGTAGACTGTCCCTCTATACCGTCCCCCTGTCCTCTCTTACCATCGACTGTCCTCTATAC